>JAXQQM020082594.1:0-19437 GCA_034641835.2 Pinus albicaulis | reverse complement strand
GTTGAAAAGTGCGACCTGGAGGCTAGGTCATAGTTTCTGGGCTGAAAAGTGCGACCTGAAGCTCCGAGTGTCCCGGTGGCAGATTTCCGAAAAATTTGTCGTCTCAGTTGCGGCGGATGTCTGTCGCCTGTGCAATAGGTCCAGAAACACGCGGAAGTTAGAAATTTTAATTTTTTAGGGTTTTATAGGTGAAAAACAACATAAAAATAGGAAAAACAAAAAGCTGAAAAGAAACCCTAGGGTCTGAAGTAGCTGGATATGCAGGAATATGAAAAACGACAGCGGTCGTAATTGAAAACCCGTGTGGAGTCGCCAGTTGTTAGTATGAATCTTTTGTCAAAGTGTACGAAAAAAGACCACTTTAGCTATGCATAACTTATAGCCCTAACATCAAATATGGTTGCCAATATCTTCAGATCTGCAGTTAGTTGATCAAGACAAATGCTGCAAAAATCCAGATCTATGCATAAAGAGACATTAAGCAGTAAAAGTAAGGTTTTGCTCCATACATCCAATAGACAAGACAAGAACAATATTTTTGAAAGAATTTTTGTATTAAGGGCACTTGGGAGGAAAACAAGAAGGTGTTTCCAATTCTCCTCAATGGGATGGGTTCTTGGAAGTCCTCAGCACTTCAGATCTAGTATTTCTCTCTCTTGTTGGTGTAGAAAACCCAAACAAAGATAGAACTCAAAGGGAGCTCACACAACAAATAATGGAAAATTTGACAATGATAATGGATCAAAGTCAGACCAAGAGTATAGATCCAGAGTGATCTAATAGGCAACAAAAGGTGAAGAATGGTAGGAAAAACCCTCCTATTTATAACAAAATATTGGGTCATTCTAGGTCTTGGTGCATGATTAAAATAATGTTAACCAAATCTAGATCCACCTTTTATGGAATATTTTATTATATTTGTTGGAGGGAAAAAGTATTTGACTTGGGTCAAATCCCTTTATTTGTTAATAATAAATAAATAAATGATTTATTTATCTTTTTAAGGAAGTGGTTGAAGGATAATTAAATAAATAATGATTTATTTAATTATTTGTAGGTGATTTGGTCATATTTAACAAGGAATATTATCTAAATAAGATTTAAATAATTATTCCTAGAAAATAATAAGATAAATAAAGGTTTATCTAATTAATTTTTTTGTTTTGGGTTAAACATGATTAGGAATAATAATTAAATTATGGTTTAATTAATTATTCCATGAGGAAAATCAAACAAATATAGGTTTGTTTAATATTTCCTTTTTGGGGTTTCCTGTTTAGACCATAAACAACCTAATAAATGTGGTTTATTAAGTTATTTTACATAGTGAAAGCAATTTTACTTAGGGTAAAATTGGTCTTACATGGTGTACTTGGGTCCATCTAATGATAGTAGGTTAGATGACCAAAAAATGGTGTAACATATATAAAGATGGAAGTGTTGCTACTCCTAGACTTCCACAACCTACAAGGTTGACACCACAACAATTGGAAGAAAAAAAGAGCAAAAGGGCTTTGCTATAGTTGTGATAGCAAATACACTAAAGGTCATAAGTGTGCTGAGAAGAAATTATTTTACATAGATTGTGAAGAGGAAGAAGAAAATGAACAAGAAGAGGATATACACCGGGAACCAACCCTAGAAGAGGAAGAAATGAATCCGACCATATCGTGTAATGCACTGGCAGGAATTACCACTCCTCAAACTCTCAAGATACAAGGACAAATCAAAAAGAAAAAGGTAATAGTGTTGATTGATTCAGGTAGCACCCATAATTTTATTCATTGTAAGGTAGCCAAGGAATTAAATTATTTCCTATACCCAACACCAGAATGTCAAGTGATGGTTGCAAATGGAGGAACTATAAATTGCTCTGGAAAATGCCATAATATTAAGCTAACCATGGGGGAATATGTATTGACTAGTCCAATGCTTTCCATTCCTATGGGAGGTGCTGATGTTGTACTAGGAGTACAATGGTTACAATCTTTGGGGACGGTAGCTTTAATTTTCAAGAACTTTTCTTGAAATTTTTTTCAGAAGGAAAGGAAGTCGAATTACGGGGTATTGAAGGGAAGCCAGGAAGGATAATAAGCTCTAATGTCATGACAAAACTTCTAAAGAAAGAACAACGAGGCGTAATTGCACAATTATGCTCACTAGAAGTTCCAACATCAAAATCATCTATTCCTGCAGATCTCCAACAAGTATTGGACAATCATTCCAAGGTGTTTGAAACTCCCAAAGGACTCCCACCTATTCATGATCATGATCATGATATTCATTTGATTCCAGGAAGTGTTCCTCCAAACATTAGGCCTTATAGATATCCTTACTTCCAAAAGAGCGAAATTGAACGTATGATTGCAGAAATGTTAGAGGAGGGTATAATTCAACCTAGTCAAAGTTCTTTCTCTGCTCCTATAGTATTGGTACACAAGAAGGATGGATCATGGCGAATGTGTCCGGATTATAGGGAGCTCAATAAGCTCACCATTAAAGACAAATTTCCCATTCCTGTGATTGATGAATTATTGGATGAATTACATGGAGAATTTTATTTTACCAAGTTGGATCTTCGTTCAGGATATCATCAAATTAGAATGAAGACTGAAGATATTCCAAAAACAGCATTTCGAACTCATGAGGGTCATTATGAATTTTTGGTCATGCCTTTTGCCTTACCAATGCACCTTCTACATTTCAAGGGTTGATGAATTCCATTTTCAAACCCTTCCTTAGAAAATTTGTGCTAGTATTTTTTGATGATATACTAATCTACAGCAAGTCTTCGAAGGATCATGTTCAACATGTTGACAGGGTGCTCAAACTATTGCAGGAGAAACAATTATATGCAAAAACATCCAAATGTTTCTTTGGAGTACAAGAAGTGGAATATCTGGGTCATATTGTATCTCACGAGGGTGTTAAGGTAGACCCTAACAAAATTAAAGCCATTAAGGAATGGAAATTCCCCACAACCATAAAGAAGTTGCGAGGATTTCTCGGGTTAACAGGGTATTATCTCAAGTTTGTTAAGAATTATGGGAGAATAGTAGCACCTCTAACAACATTATTGAAGAAAGATGCATTTTCATGGACTCCTGAAGCAACTAAGGCCTTTGAACATCTTAAAGAGGCAATGTGCCTAGCACCAGTCTTAGCTACGCCATACTTCACAAAAACCTTTATTGTGGAATGTGATGCCTTAGGAAATGGAATTGGTGTTATTTTAATGCAAGAAGGAAGACCCATTGCTTTTGAAAGTCGTTCAATCAAAGGAAAGTATTTACAAAAGGCTATTTATGAGAAGGAAATGTTGGCAATACTACATGCACTAAAGAAATGGAGACCTTACCTAATGGGAAGACACTTCAAGGTAAAAAATAATCATGATAGTCTTAAACACTTTTTGGAACAAAGACTATCTTCAGAAGAGCAGAAAAAATGGGTCACAAAGATGTTGGGTTATGACTTTGAAATAATCTACAAAAAAGGAAAGCTTAATGTTGTTGCAGATGCACTCTCAAGAAAGAATGTAGAGGTGGAAGCATTGCTTTGTGCCATTTCTATTATCCAACCAGATTGGATAACTGAAGCAAGAGATGAATGGAAGAAGGACAAAGATGTATGGACACTCATTCAAAAGTTGCAGCAAGATCCTAGTACATCTGATACATTTAGTTAGAAAAATGATTCCTTATGGTACAAAGATCGCTTATATCTTTGTAAGAATTCCCAACTAAAACAAAAGATTCTTCTGGAATTGCACACTTCTCCTTTATGAGGACACTCAGGATTTTTAAAAACTTACCACAGGGTGAAGAAAGAATTTTTTTGGGATGGCCTTAAATCTGATATTCAAAAGTTTGTGGCGGAATGTTTGGTTTGCCAGCAGAATAAAGTGGAGACAATTAAGACCCGGGGACTTCTACAACCTTTATCCATTCCAAGTCAGCGTTGGGAGGAGATTTCAATGGATTTTATCACAGGTTTACCTAAGTCTGAAGGAAAGAATGTCATCATGTTGGTAGTTGATAGACTTACCAAGTATGCACACTTTTGTGCATTATCTCATCCATTTAAAGCAAGTACAGTTGCTACTACATTTATGGACACAATTCAAAAGCTACATGGAAAACCAAGGGTTATTGTGAGCGACAGAGATCCCATTTTTACTGGAAATTTTTGGACGGAGTTATTTTCTTGTTTGGGTACTCAATTAGCTCATAGATCATCTTATCATCCTCAATCTGATGGTCAAACTGAGATAGTAAATAAATTTTAGAAGGATATCTTCGTTGTTTTGTATTTGATAAACAAACAGAATGGGTCAAGTGGTTACCTCTCGCTGAATGGTGGTATAACACTTCCTTCCATACTGCAGCAAAAATGACCCCATTTATGGCACTTTATGGATATCATCTACCATCCATCACATCATCTTTAAGGGAAAATTCGAAGGTTCAAGCAGTGGAAGATCACATCGAGCATCAGCAAGAAGTTCTCCAACTCTTAAAGGATAAACTGAATTTGGCACAAAATCGAATGAAACAACAGGCAGATCAACATCGTAGCGAGAGAAGTTTTGATGTAGGAGATTGGGTATTTTTACGGCTACAACCATACAAACAAATGTCCCTCAAGCAAGCAAAGAAGGATAATAAATTATGGCCAAAGTACTATGGTCCTTACAAGGTGTTGCAAAAGATTGGTACTATGGCATACAAATTGGAGCTTCCTGCTTCTTCGCGAGTACATCCAGTTTTCCATGTTTCATGCTTAAAGAAGGTTATAGGTGAAAATCTTCCGGTTCAAACAATATTGCCAGAACTTGATGAGGAAGGAAAAATCATATTGGAACTTGAAGCGGTCACGGAAACAAGAACTCGACAGCTACGGAATCGATCAATTTCAGAGTATCTCATCAAGTGGAAGAACTTACCCACTGAAGATTCTACATGGGAGGATGAGAATTTTATATAGAAGCACCCAAAGCTACTCAAGCGTTGAGGACAACACTTTTTTGAAGGAGAGGGGCATGTTAGGTCCCTATATTACTAGTATAGTCCCTTATTGTTGTTATTGTAACCCCTTTATTGTTATTATTGTACCCTTGTAACCCCCATATTGTTATTATTGTGCCCTTAAATTATTATTGTTAGGTCGGCTAGGATTTACATTTTGGCCCCACTAGGATTACATTGTGGCCCCATGGACTCCTATATATAGAAAGGAGGTTTTGAAATTTGTATCATCCAAGAATTTTTCATTCATGTAATGTATTGGAGGTTCCCCCCTCGAAGTGGCTTATTTCTAAGGCTTTGATATCTATTTTCTTCTATTTTTGGAGATGGTTTCCCAACATACCAGCTGTGGATGCCTTTATATCCTCTTAGGTCTCCTTCTTTTCCTTTGTTCTGTTGTTTGACCATTTACAAAACATTTCTGCAGAAATGCTTGGGCATGGTAAGTTGTTCGTTTGCAGGCTTACTGCTTGATGAAGAGGACACCTTTAGAGGTCTTTCATGTTCTCTGACCAATGATATGGCCTCATCCTTGTGTTCACTTGATTTCACCTTTGAATACCTGTAGAAATATTGAATTTAGAAACATGATAGTGCATAACCTAGGTGACCCTATTTGACTTATTGTAATGTCCTTGGAATATGTTTTTGACTGAAAACTTGAATCAGGGTTTGGATGAGGAGACAGGGTTTTTGACACTCTATTATTCACTACCATCCTAGCCAACTATAAGACCTTGTCTTTACTTCAAAGAGCTTTTAAACAGGGAGTTTTGACAACACCATTGCTTGAGGCACTTAGTGAGCAAGGAGAAAAGTTTGGTTTACTTGGAAAAACAAGGTGTAAAAGTAGAGGGCTTAGGCAAACAAAGACAAAGTGTTATAGGCAGAGGTGGAAAACATAGTAAGAGTGTGGGGCATTAGTTCAGGATTTGATCTTATCTGGGTGATATATTGGCCATGCTTTGACAAGGAAGTGGGATAATGAAAAAATTTCTCTTTGAGGGGATTTCTAGAACTCACATGATTCTTGAATTCTATTTCTAGAAATCTTGGACAAATAATTTGGTCATATAGACAGGTGAAACTTACTGATGAATAACACAAGGAATGGTGAAAATGAGACAAATATTACCCTTATTGGATTTTTAACTAAATTTGGACCGTTGTGGTAACACATACTTAACACAAGTTTTCCTCTTTGAGACTATTGGTCCCACTTCAGTTAATCATTACTGAGCGTCATGATCACTCTCTTCGTACCCATTCACTCTCTCTTAACTTGATTTGACTTGCTCAAGTGGAATTTGTTTGAATTTATTAATCACTATTAAATGACTAAGACAGTACACATAATTATCAATCCAGGGATGTATTTTATCTAAATGAAAGTTGCACTGTCTGTTTTGATACATTAAACCAGAAGAAAATCAAAATAAAGAAGAATCATCATTGAATCTTTTGCTAAAACTTAAGATTCATGCAGAATAAAAATAATCTACAGGAATGTAATCATGCCTCAAATAAATGGTACCTATTGTACCACACAACAATTCCACCAGTTGGTGTTTCTAGGCACATCAGTGTAACATCATACTAATATCGAAACTGAAGAATATCTACTTAAAATCATAAAAAAGAAAAACACTTCCACCAATATGCAAATAAAATAAGAAATATGGTAAAGCTACTTTAACCACTGCAGTCCCTGCTAAAGAGTAGGGCCCTTCCTCCCTAGCAGGGTACAGGAAGAGAGAGAAACTAAATGAAAATTAAACCAGGAAATGCATGTAACAACATCAACGTGATACCTTAGTATTAATGTGACCAAAATTACAGGGCGAAAATTAACGTTCTTCTCCGCTAACCCCCTAACCTCAAGGGTCGAGAGTTATACAATGGTTATATGTTTATAAAAACAAGGAACGGATCAATCATGAGAATCTTAGAATTCTCATGCTGATCAAAATAAGATACATATAGTTACAACCAATTCCTTAATAAAAATTATGACTGGGAGAATATGGGTTACAATCAAAACTGCCTTAAATTTGTCATCTTAAAGTATAATATGTAATGACTTCTACAATTGTCGTGGAAAACTACAACTGTAGCGTAACAACAATTGAGGACATGTCGGCATCCAGAAGTTGATGATATCCAATCAGCACTATAATTGTAACAATATTTTATAATAGCGGGTTTGTAAATACACCATGAAGTAGCAACATCGTATTGTAACAAATCACTGTAACAACTCACTTTCAACTACTTCTATATGCCTCATGCTCTAGGTGTTTTGTGCTAAGAATAACATCTGGAAGGACAACAAAAGAACAGGTAACTTCTTCCAAAATTCATCCCAGTTAGCCAGAACAAAAGGAAAAAATACATCATAATAATTAATGAAATGGAAATATAATTAAATAAGGTAAAACAATATTGTTTAAGATAGAAAAGAAGGGGAAACAGATGTAGGAAATAAGTACAAAAATTGCATCTAACATCTCCCCCCAGCCGAAGCACTTGCATGTCCTCATGCAAAAATCGCATCTCCATTGATAATATCTCCTGTGCAGGTCAGTGAAGTCATAAGCGCTGACTGTATCTTCATCTGGAAACCTGTACCCTTCAGTAGCCATCAACTTTCGTGTCAAAGACTCTTCTTCATACTTGCTTATTTCATAACGAACTAGGTATTCTTGTATTGGTAGCCATATAAAATGGAATTTAAATCTTAGCCCAATCCAAGAAGCGCAAAGGGTATTCCTTACGAGGGAATAGGCTGGTACATGTGTAACATCTATTAAAAACTTCTGAGATGAAAATGGGTCCCCTTCCAACAGCTCAACAATGCTGGCTTCTGTACGCTTCAGACACCCAGTCAGGGTTCAGCTCTTCATTTGTGAAAGTCCATGATCCTTCTTCTATGGGTGGAAGAAGGTTCCCTTATCCTAGGAGTGCTTAAGATATTTCTAAATTTCTCCCTTAATTCTACGGCCCATCCTGGTTCTTCTCAGATCCATGATATTGTATTTTCTTCATTGGCATCCATAGATTTTGTGGAAAGATGCCACACAAAATGATTCCTCATAAATGACATGAAATATTGTAACTGAAAATGCCCCATGTCGAAGAATATAGTTACTATAATTTTCATACTTTCGTGCTCACAAATGATATTGTGCAAAAATAACTCACACAAAAGGCTTTGTTCATCAAATTCAGAAGCATGAAAGACATCTAAAAAGTTGCGGGTGGAAGAATTCATATTGGGCATTTTCTCCATGGCAGCTTTTAACTAAAACATATAATAGCATTCCCATAGGAAAATTGGGTAGGATGGGGAAGTTCGCTTGCACCCCAACAAATTGAGGGAAATCTCATCGATTTTTTTCTTATCCACAGTCAGATCCAAAACCTGCTGCTGAAACAACATCAACTATTCCTTCTGCTTCTTTACGACTTCCTTCCGTTTATACTCTTCCCAACCTCTCTTGAGTTCTTCGTTCATCCAATTTTCCTGTAAGAACTTATCTCCTTCCCATGTTCCTTCTGTGAGATCACCCCCTCCTGAAGGGAGATTTCCTCCTATTTCCATTTATGTAATTCGGAAATCAACAAAATTTTCTCGGAACTCCATCCTGTGGGGAGACCCGATGTTCCTCTTCATTCAACATCAATAGTGGGTGTAATAGCCTCTGTTGGATGGGTCTTCTCCACCTCTACTGCTGGTTCTTGTGTAACAACAGTGTCATCATTGGGTTCTTGTGTACCAACCCATTTATTTTCTCATAGGCTAGCCTCTGTGCCCACTACTAGTTCTTCGATAACAGCGATGGCCTACAGAGGTTCTTAAATATCGGCTTCTTGGTCGATTACCACCGGAGGCTCTGGTTTAACTATTTTTTTTTTTGTAACAACAGTATCCTTAGCAGGTTCTTATGGGACAACCTCCTGAAATTCCATTTCTCTCTCCAGTGAGCCAATTTTTTCCCCAAAATCCTTATACCTTGTTGTTTTTAGTTCCTGAGAAAATGTTGCGCATAGAGATACTAAAATTTCCTTCCCCTCAACTGATATTTGTTTCAACTATTCATTTTATTTTCTTAAATTTTCAATTTTTGAAAGAAGAACATGAGTTTCATCCTTATCTAATGAGGAGGGTTCTTTTCCTCCTTCTTCTGATCCTTCTTCTTATTATTCTTCTTAGATGTGGGAAATGGTTCTGTTGACAAGCTAACTCTTGCCATCTTCTTTGGTTGTTTGTCTCTAATCATCTTGTCGGTGGGATCTTTTCCAATTTTAACCTTGAGGGGCTAGGTTTGGGCTTCATCTTTTGCATGACTTCCTTTTGAAGTCCCAACCTGTTTTCTCTAGATTGTCCTAGGCCTTTTCTGTTTAAATTCTTCCTAGCTCCTTTCTTGCTGGCTTAGGGCATCCAACACAATCAATTTAATAATTCCATGGCTGGTCACACAGGCTTCAGGATGTGTTTTCATCTTAGCCACCACAACCATATGCTTAATGTTTCCCAATAGGAAAAATGGGAGGTTGATCTTCTGCTGGTGTCGAAGATGATTTAGTAAAAGGAAGTGGTATTGGAAGACGATTGTAGATATTCCATCACAAGTAATTTACTTTATCAGACCCAGGGCGACATCTTCCCATGGTTGGGGGAATGATAATCTATCAACCCCTCTTCCCCCTGTGACGTTGGGCTTTTAACGCAGGAAGCTATCCCCTCTCCTTAATGTCTTCTGTAAGAATGGTTATAGCAGGGCTCGGTGTCTTAGAGCTTTTCAAAAAGCGGAGAAAGGTCCTAAGGTTAAGAAAGATCCTTGCGATCGGTTATCTGGAGTTCACCTTCCTTTTATCCAAGGTACTACTGATAAAATCGCAAGGATATTGAAGAAACACAATGTCTCTTCAACTTTCAAGCCTCTCCGCACCATCCGTGGTTCTCTTAGATCGGTTAAAGACCCGATTTTCCCGATGGATGGTAAGGGTGTTTATTTGATTCCATGTTCCTGTGGGGCCCCTTACATTGGTGAAACTGGTCGATCTATTAACCAACGAATTCATGAACATGTCGCTGACCTTAGACATGGTAGATCTCGATCCTCTGCCTTAGCAGAGCATGCTGAAAAAACAAATCACCATATTTGTATTGAAGATACTAAGGTTATTGCGACTATTGACCACTTCCACCACCGAAAGTTAAGGGAAGCCTTGGAAATAGAAAAGAGGCCGGTTAACCTTAATAGGGATGATGGGTGGAATGTTAGCAGATGCTGGATTCCTGCACTTCACTCTTAGTCGATCTTGATTCCTCTTTCCTGGTGTGCTCCTTTTATTTTTCTTATTTGGTTTTGATTAGCATTTTTGTTTTGTTTTTATTTTATTTTATATATATATATATATATATATATATATATATATATATATATATATATTATTTAAATTTTTATTTTTTTATTTTTTTATTTTTTATTTTAATTTTTAATTTATTTATTTATTTTTAAGTTATTGTATTTTTATTTTTATTATTTATTTATTTATTTATATTTATATTTTGTTTTATTTTTATATTTTTTGATTTATTTATTTATTTATTTTTATTTTTATTTTTAGTATTATTGATTGATTTATTTATTTTTAATTTTAATTTTTATTCTTATTTGAATTTGAATTTGAATTTGAATTTTATTTTATTTTATTTATTTTTATTTATTTTTTATTTTTTTTATTTTTTAAATCTTACCTCTTTAGTAATATTATATTATTTGATTAATTATTATTATTATTATTATTATTATTATTATGATTATGATTATTTATTTGATTTGATTTCATATTTGATTTATTTGATTTTTTATTTTAATTATATAGAATTTATAATAAAAACATAATCAAAATCAAAATTAAAATAAATAAATAAATAATAATAATAATAATAATAATTTTCCTATTCTAGTCAAACTAGCCGTTTTTCCAACGGCTAGTTGGAGCTGTCCTATTCTACTTAAACTGGTTTCCTGATCAGATTTCTCATCTTGTCCTGATGATGAACCACACTAGCTGGTTCGAAACGCGTCGACACAAATTTCTCCTATGTGATTTTCTTGAAAATATTTCTGAGAGCTTGCTCTGTCGCTCTAGTCAGTGCCTTCACTTCAAACCACTTTGCGACATAATCGGTGTAGACCAAAATGTATGATCTTTGTTGTGATGAAGGATTAATTGGCCCTAAAAATTCTAGGGCCCATTTCTCAAATTCCTCTATCAATATCTGAGGCTGTAACGACATCTCATCTGGTTTGATAGGCTGGCCCATCCTTTGGCAGCTATCAAATCCCTTCACAAACTTCTTGGCATCCTGGAATACAGTTGGCTAGTACTACCCTTTTGAGAGTACTTTATACCCCTTTCTCTTGTTTGCGAAGTTACCTCCACAGTGTTCCTGATGATAAAGTTTCAAAATATCAAATACCTCATCCTCTATAACACAACGCCGAATTTGAAAGTCTGGTCTGGTGTGATAGAGATTTCCCTTTATCCAGGAGTAAGTAGCACTCTGCTGTATGATCTTACTTTTTTCTCTAGAAGATAAATGGTGTGGGAATTTTTCTGTAGCAAGATATTTGGTTATATCTCCATTCCATTGTGAGTGAGTATATATGGAAAAATTATATTCATCTAGAAAAGAATCCTTAGTAGGAGTGTAGTTATCACCTTTAGTTAACCTAGAAAGAAAATCAGCAACCACATTATCTTTTCTAGGTTTATCTAAAATAGTGATATCAAATTCCTGTAACAACAATAACCATCATGTAACTCTACCATTGGTAATAATTTTATTCATTAAAAATAGAATTTCAGTGTGGTCTGTGTGTACAAATACTTGATACTTAGTGATGTAGTGCAAAATTTGTTGATAGCATGCACTATTTCTAGGAATTCCTTCTCGGTCACTGTGTAATTGAGCTCAATTGGAATTAAATTTTTGCCAATGTAATAAATGAAATAAGGTTTATTTTCCTCTAGCTACCCCAAAAGAGCACCCAAAATTTTGTTAGATGCATCTGTAGCAATATGGAATGGAAATCTCTATTTTTGTCCTCGCAAAACATGTGCTACTGTTACACAATTCCTTAACTTCAAAAAGGCTTGCTCACAGTTCCCTGTCCACATAAATTCCACATATTTCATGGGCAAAGAAAACAAATTAGATGCAATCTTTGAAATTTTTTATATGAATCTCCTACAGTACACTGCATGTCCTAGAAAGCTACGTACCTCTTTTTGAGTTCTGGGAGTTGGGATTCTCGAGATTACCTCCATGTTTCCAGTGTCTACCTTGATTCCATCTACTTAAATGGAATGCCCCAGCACAATCCCCTCGGTAATCAGCATGTGGCACTTCTTTGTGCTCAAAGCAACATTACTTTGTTCGCAACGTTCCAGTACCATTTCCAAATTAACTAATTTTGTTTCAAAGGCATCCCTGTAGGGTGTAAATTAATCCACGAATATTTCGAGACAGTCATTAAAGAGATCTAAAAAGATACACAATATTTCACTTTGAAAAGTTTTTGTCACATTGCAGAGGTCAAAAGGAAGGAATATGTATGCAAAGGTACCCCATGGGCAAGTGAAGGTTGTCTTGTCTTGGTCTTCTGGGGAAATTTGTATTTGATTATAGCCACTGAACCCGTCGAGGAATGGAAAAACAATTTTCTCATAGAGAGTATCTAGGACCTGTTCAATCAATTTTAAATAGAAATGGTCCTTTTGGGTGGCCTTGATAAGTTCTCTATAATCTACATAGACTCTCCACTTTTCATTCTTTTTCGGAACAATGACAAGTGGATATACCCACTAACTATTAGAAATAGGGTAGATGAAATTAACACTAAGGAGTTTTTGTAATTCCTCTTTCACTATCTCCTGAAGTGCGAGATGAATTCGGCACTGCAGTTGTATAACTGGTTAGAAGCCCTCTTTAAGGTAGATGCAGTAAGTGCATAGGCTAGGATGGATTCCCTTAATATTAGTATGGTCCCATGAAAATTCCTTTTTATATTTCTGTAACATTTGTATCAGCAATTTTTTTTTTTCAACAGTCAAGTGAGGATTAATGTTTAAATATTTCCTTGGCTCAATTTCAACAGGATTGTTGTTAGTATGTGGAGTAGTTTTCAAATATTCAAAATTTATGTCATATATCTCATCTTCATCCCCTGGATCTTTAATAGAGGCAACAAAGAGTGTATTTCTAAAGAAACCATTAATAATGTAATCCTCTGTTTCATCGTTAATGTTGTGGTTTTCCAAGTGTGAGTAGAGGAAGGGAAAAATCAAATTCAGGTTCAAATTCATCCCACCAGGGACTATTCAAATCCATATGCAGTTTTTCTCTGGGGTAAAGGTTCAAGTTCTTAGTGGCCTGCTCATCTGAGATCACCATACATCCAGATCTACATCCGGTATATGCGTCTGTAGTGGCTAGCCATGATCTTCGAAAGATTAAAGAAAGACCCCCCAAGTTGGATTTAGTTTGTAAAATGAGAAAATTAGCCATATAATTCCAAGAATATATAATGATCACCACATGTTCTATCATTCCCTTAGGCTTGACACAGGATATTTCTGCTAATTCAAGCATTTTAGGCATAGGTATGAGTCCATGAAGTCCTAGGGAGATAAAAATATCTTTGCTCATGAAATTAATGGCTACCCCTAAATCAAGCAGAGTGTTAGTTATGGGCTCATCATCAATCTGGACAAACACTTTAGGATTCCCTGTGTCATTATAATTAGTCAACAAAGGCTGATAAATCACTAGTTCAGAAAATTTCCCCATAACATGGATAGTAGAAAGGTCCTTCGGTTTCCTTCCAGGATTTTTTACACACATATCTCTCAATGTTTTGGCATAGATAGGTACTTCCTTAAAAGCTTATAATAGTGGAAACCGCAAATACAAATTCTGTAATTCTTTGAGGAACTCAGATTTAGTTTGTGAGGCTTTCCTAGTTTCAATTAATCGTAGAGGGTATGGATGATCCTGAACACTAATAGCTGAGTCAACTATTAGAGATGTACCAACCCTTCTTGGGTTGGCTAATGTAGAAACAACAATGATCAACTATATCCTTTCTAGGTGGCTCACATTATTCCTTGATAATGATGGGAGTATGATCTGGTCTGATTACTTTGCCTGATCGAATCTGAACCTCATTAATCCAAATGAGAGTGATAAGATAAGTCTGGAAAGTAACCCAGGCATCTATGAATTGAGTTGTCTTATTATTTGGATTGGGGATAGGTTGTACAGTTAATTGGGGTCGGACAAGAGGTGGAGGAGTTTGAAGAGGAGGAAGTTGTAATTGATGCTGCATTGGTAGTGCATAGGGAACTGGACCTTGGCCATTACCTCTCCAATTATAACTCCAAGGATAAGATTACGATGGAGGATATTGCATTGGTGGAGGAAGGCCAGTCGTTCCAGGGTGAAGGAAATCTTGTTGAGGAAGGAGTGGATATGATGATGGAAATTGTTGACCATTATAAAAATTATTCCAAGAATTAAAAGAGGAAAAATCTGGAGGCATACCTATAGGTCGCAGATGCCATGGTCTCTTTGATCTGATGAAGTAGGCATATTGGAAATCCTCACTTGATTCCCTAAGCACTTCTTTCAGTCTGGGTAGTTTTGGGCATTGACCAGTGGAATGCGCCAACTCACATATGTTGCAGAAGCTGGTGCTATTTAGTTCACATTCGCTTTCTAAAAGTTTTTTTTTGCATCGAGGGTAGAATATTGCCAAAGCTGCTTCAGATTCTTCTTGTGTTTTCCTAACTTATACTATGGTAATATGGGTAGAGAGAGTAATGAGGAGGTCAATTTTAAATTTCTCAAATATATTTTTGATATCTTCCCTAGTTACTCCTCGACTTGTGGACTTCTGTATCTGAGCTAAAGGGTCCCGAACTGAACTTCTACCCTTGACAGATCCTGTTGAACACCATAGACAGAGCTTCATTATTTCTTCAAGCATTTCTTGTGATATGTCTCCTTTTCCTAACATATTCAAATTATCTAGACAATTATCTCTTATATATATTAGGAATATAGGTTTTAGGATTTCTGAGGGTTAGTTACCAGAATTATACTTCTGTAAATTATAATGGAATCATTCCATGTAATCTTCTATGATCTCCTCTTCCTTCTGTGTAATTCTAAAGGTTTCTTCCTTCAAATTCATAGTTCGACAGTAATCTTGATCCTTAAAGAGGAAGGCCTCCCTCATGCCATTCCAGGGTCGTATCATGCCAACACCCAGTCTCATGAACCATCTTAATGTTTCTCCTTTCAGAGTAGCAGGAAATAATTTCAGCTTTTGGGGGTCAAAAGTGTAGTCATAAATCCTACACAGCACACCAAACTCATACATAAAGGTATCAGGATCTTCAACATCCATCCCTTGAAAGGACAATAGAGATGATAAAGAAATATTTTTCATAGGAGCTTCATCCCGTGTCGCCAATATCGGGAATTGAAAAGTAACAATATTGTCTACCTTAATATTCTCGTCCCCCATGGTTGATCCTTCCTGATGGGATGAACTGACCTCAAAATATGCAAGGGATTGATAAATAAATAAAGGATCAGGCTATTCCACAACAAATTGTTTCACTGCATTACTTGCATCCAAATGATGATAAACTAAATGATTTTCCTTAAGCCCCTGATGCTCCTCACTGGTGTCCCCTTTCCCTTCAATTTTTATATTTTGATCAATGGCCTTCCACTGCTATTTCAGATCTGGAGTCTTGATATCAGGAGCGGATATGTTGTTTGAAGGGTGATGAGGTCCAGACACAGAAGTTACCAATGCCTTAGGCTTTGATATAGTATAATATTTCTGTGGTCCCATCTTCCTATTATATCTGTATGAAGTAGACTATTCATTTCTTTCTTTTGAGATCAGATCTCCAAAGAATGTCCTTCTTCCCAATTCTTCACTCACATTTTCATTTTTACGACCCGTATTTCATGTAGTTAGTTAGAATGGGGTTTTTTTGGATTTCTCTATTTTCCTACTAGCACACATGGACCGGATTTGTATAAACCATTCCTATAAGTGCTTCAGTTTCTACAATGGTGAGCCCACCCAAGTATGTTAGAGTGATGCGCAGGTTCTTACCTCTTGTCTTACCGCCCAACAACTGTATAGATGAAGACACAACGAAGAAAAACACCCAAAACTCACACTTATAAGTTACACAGCGTAGCAATGGTGAGCCTGCTTAGGTATGTTAGAGCGATGTGTAGGTTCTTACCTCTCACCTTACCGCCCAGCAATTGCTGACAAGGAACACATTATCATCAAACAAACAATTCTGGTTGATTGGATCGTCACTTCTATCCCTGGTAACGGTGAATTTTTTTTTTACTAGATTAATCACTATTAAATGACTAAGACGATACACATAAATTATTAATCCAGGGACGTCTTTTATCTTAATGACAGTTGCATTGTCCGTGTCGATACATCAAACTAGAAGAAAATTGAAATAAAGAAGAATCATCACTGAATGTATTACCGAAACTTAACACCCGTGCAGGAATAAAAAAGATCTACAAGAATTTAATCATGCCTAAATTAAATAGTACCTAGCGTGCCACCCAAAAATTACACCAGTTGGTGTTTCTAGTCACATTCGTGTAAGGTCATAATAATATCGAAACTGAAGAAGATATACTTACAACCAGAAAAACAACACTAACACTTCCACCAATATGCAAAGAAAATAAGAAATATGGTACAACTACTTTAGCCATTGCATTCCCTGCTAAAGAGGAGGGCCTTTGCTCCCTAGCAGGGCATAGGAAGAGATAGAAACTAAATGAAAATTAAACCAAACAATGTATATAACAACAACAATGTGATATCTTTGTATTAATGTGACCAAAATTACAGAGCCAAAAGTAATATTTTTCTCCTCTAACCCGCTGACCTTAAGGGTCAAGAGTTATACAATGGTTACTTTTTCAGAAAAAAAAGGACCATATAAGTCATGAGAATCTTACGATTCTCATCCTGATCCAGATAAGATACATATAGGTACAACCAATTCCTTAATAAAAAGTCTGACTGGGAGAATATGGATTACAATCAAAACTTCCTAAAAGTTGTCATCGTAGAATATAATATTTAATGACTTCTACAGCTGTCATGGAGAATGAAAGTTGTAGCATAACAACAATTGAGGATAGGTCTGCATCTAGAAGTTGACGATATCCAATCAACGCTATAATAGTAACAACATTTTATAATAGTGGGTCTGTAACATCACCGTGATGTAACAACATCGTAGTGTAATAACTCACACTAACAACACACTTTCAATTGCTTCTGTATGCCTCATGATCTAGGTGTTTTGTGCTAATAATAACATCTGGAAGGATAGGAAAAGACTAGATAGCTTCTTCCAAGATTCATCCAAGTTAGCGAGAAAAAAGGAAAAGATACATCATAATAATCAACGAAATAAGAAGATAATGAAATAACGTAAAATAACACTATCTAAGATACAAAAGAAGGGAAAAAGGCAAAGCTATTCCCAAGGTTTGAGGTCACAAGGTAAAAATGGTGGAAACATATGTAGGAAATATGTACAAAAATGGCACCCAACAACATGCACTTTCACTTCTCCTCCAGTTTCACTTTACGAAGGTGGCCAAGTTAACTAGCCATCATTTTTCCTTTAAATTTCTAAAAATCGGCATTCGAACATTTTTTTCATTTTGGATGCATAGCGAGAGGTGAGGGGCCATACCTCAGCTTACCTTGTATTGGTGAGGTGATGAAGGACCTGGTGCAAGGAGCTAGAGATGGTGGTTGCAGCCTTGGTCTTTTATTTGCTGTGTCTTCATTTATTATTTGTTTCCTGAGTGAGAAACTTTTTCTGAGTGAGTTTATTAATATTTCATTTTATTTTTTTCTTTTGCAAGTGTTGCATGGAGGTCTTCAGGTGCCATGGTTCGTGTTGTAATATCCCAAAATAGGAAAAACAACAATATGGAACATAAAACTGGAAATATGTAGTGAATATCAATATATTAAACATGAGCCAATCATAGATCCATTGTATTAAGTATAACAGTAACAAATAAGTAAAATATATTGGGGAACAAGTCCCTCAAGCTAGGCAAGAGAAGCCTCCAATGCTCAAATGCACCAAAACATGAAATGTAGCTTCTACATAAAATGTCAGAGAACCAATACAATGCAGTCTGAGTGAGTGTAATTATAGGTGGAAAATATAAATGTACAGATATAATAATAAATGCTCAAATAGTGTCAGGAATAGAGATCTAAGCTGACAAACACATTGAAGACTTGAAAGAGGTTTAGAAACACCCAGATACAAAATGATGAAATGCAACCCTACGGCTGAATATGATCATCTACTTGACATCTAATAGGAGGTGGGTGATTGATGTAGAAATGGTTGATACTTGTTTGGTCAATTTAGTGTGTCCTAAATTGCTACATTTAATTTGTCAATCCGGGATTCGTAAGCTGACGAAGTGTGGCGCACTATATGTGCAAGATAACCTATCTCTTACTTTTTTGTCGTTTTTGGATTTTTGTGAAATTCTAAAAGACAAGTATGGAGACAAATATTCAAGACAAAAATGTCTTTCTAATGATTTTCCAAACTTCAAAATAATTTTAAAAACACACAATGAAAAAATTAATTCTTCAAAGAAAATGAAATTAAAGAAAATGAAATTGCATCACTACTCTAGTCAAACAAACAATGAACTACTGATCATGAAACTCATTATTCTTGCTGCTTTTCAAACACAAAAGAAACTATGCTGAAAGAAATCCAAAATTTGCAACAAAGTAAATCTAAATCAAATTACATCAACTTATCTTTTGATCCCTCATCATTATTCCAGCTATGATTTTTGGAGGTAACCATAAACAACTTGAGTAACCTGATATCTAACTTGCAGAAAGTAAACTAATATCAAACTACACATTCATAATTCAATCCCTCACCATCAGTCCAGCTGTGGCTTTCGGAGGTAACTGAAGATGTCATGAGAAATTTAATATATCTAACTTGCAGAAAGTAAACTAATATCAAACTACACATTCATAATTCAATCCCTCGCCATCAGTCCAGCTGTGGCTTTCGGAGGTAACTGAAGATGTCATGAGAAATTTAATATATCTAACTTGCAGAAAGTAAAATAATATCAAACTATACATTCATACTTCAATCCCTCACCATCAGTCCAGCTGTGGCTTTTGGAGGTAACTAAAAATGACATGAACAATTTGATATATCTAAATCTAATTACTGAAACAAATGTGCAAGACTG
>JAXQQM020075913.1:0-137575 GCA_034641835.2 Pinus albicaulis | reverse complement strand
TTGTTATGAAATCTAACTTTTCTATTAAATCTAGCTTTTCTGAAATCTAGCTTCTCTATGAAATCTAGAATTTTTATGAAACTATATTTTTTAAATATAACCTTTCTAGCTTTTCTTTTATTTCTATGAAATTTAGCTTTTCTATTATTTCTATGAAATATATCATCTCTATTAAAACTATCTTTTTGAAATCTAGATTTCTATTAAATCTATTTTTTTTCAAATCTAGGTTTCATTTAAATCTATCCTTTTTCAAAACTAGCTTTTATATATTTTCTCAAATCTAACTTTTCTATTTCTATCTTTTTTGAAATCCAGTTTTTCTATTATTTCTGAAATCTTTTTTTTCTATTAAATCTAAAATCTAGCTTTTCTATTAAATCTGTTTTTCTAAATCTAGCTTTTCTATTAAATCCTTCTTTTATGAATTCTAGTTTTTCTAGATTTTCGAGGACACTCAAGATTTTTGAAAACTTACCACAGGGTGAAGAAATTTTTTTTTTGGGATGGCCTTAAATATGATTCAAAATTTTGTGGCGAAATGTTTGGCTTGCCAGCAGAGAATTCGAAGGTTCAAGCAGTGGAAGATCACATCGAGCATCAACAAGAAGTTCTCCAACTCTTAAAGGATAACCTGAATTTGGCAAAAAAATTGAATGAAACAACAGGCAGATCAACATCATAGCGAGAGAAGTTTTGATGTAGGATATTAGGTATTTTTACGGCTACAACCATAGAAACAAATTTCCCTCAAGCAAGCTAAGAAGGATAATAAATTATCGCCAAAGTACTATGGTCCTTACAAGGTGTTGCAAAAGATTAGTACTATGACATACAAATTGGAGCTTCCTACTTCTTCACGAGTGCATCCATTTTTCCATGTTTCATGCTTAAAGAAGGTTACAGGTGAAAATCTTCCAATTCAAACAATATTACCAGAACTTGAAGAGGAAGGAAAAATCATATTGGAACCTGAAGCGGTCATAGAAATAAGAACTCGACACCTATGGAATTGATCAATTTCAGAGTATCTCATTGAGTGGAAGAACTTACCCACTGAAGACTCTATATGGGAGGATGAGAATTTTATACATAAGCACCCAGAGCTACTCAAGCGTTGAGGACAACACTTTTTTGAAGGAGAGGGGCATGTTAGGTCCCTATATTACTAGTATAGTCCCTTATTATTGTTAGTGTAACCCCCTTATTATTATTACACTTAAGCCTGACTGTGCCAAGCCCTGATGGCTTGAGTTTGGATTTATCTGCGAAATATACTGCTCCATCAACTTTGTCAGTGAATTCTTCAAAAAAATATTTTCTAAATGTCATGTGACATGTTGCTCCTGAATCTAGCAACCAATCATCTCTCCATGAAGTAAATGAAACATCAAATAAGTCTTCAGTTACTCCATTGTTACAATGTGCTAGAACATAGTGAGCAGATTCAGGTGCTTTACCTTTGTCTTTGTCATTAGTTTTACCTTTGTCTTGATTTCTTTGCTACTCAATTTTCTCCCAAGGTGTTCTGCATTTGGATGCATCATGTCCATCTCTATTGCAACATGTGCAATGAAGATTGGATTTGTCAGATTGTCTGCCCCCCCTTTCTGTGAAGTTTCTTCTTCCTTTTCCTCTTCTGCCACCTCTTCCTCTGGATGAATTTGGAGCATGACTCTTTTCTCTATGTGCCAAGTATGCAGCCTCTTCGGAAGATGAAGGGACTGTCATCTTCCGAAAAGCTTTCTCTCTTTCTGCAAACTTTTTCTCAAGTGTATCAAAGGTGATATGCTCAAGGTTCCCACTTGCTTGCAAAGACTCAAGATAATGTGAGTAGGTCGGATATAATGCCTTAACATATGCTATGAGAGATATGTCCATTTTTACACCAGTGCTTTCAATGTCATGCATTATAGATCTTACTTCTGAAGCTAAAGCAAGGGGATCATCATTCTTCATTTCAAGACTGAACAGCTTAATCATCAATTCAACATTTTCTAATTTTGAATGTGAGTCATAGAGTTCTTTTAGCTTGCTCAAGTCATCATAGGCATTTGAGAATGATGAAATATGGTGACTCACCTCTTCATTAACAGAAGCTGCAATCAAGGCATAGGCATTGCAGTTCTTGTTTTCCCAAATGGCGAGCTCCTTGTTTGAAGTGGGCTTTGCTGGTGGATTTCCTTCTTGTCCTTCACAGATTCCTTTCCACAACTCATTAAAAATGAGTGTTTGTTTAATCTTCTGAGACCATTCAAGATATTTCTCTTTGCTAGAGAGAACCACCCCAACAATAGATGTGAGAGAATGCGTTAGTTTGCTGGAAAAAATTCTTTTTGAAGAGGAAAAATTCTACTAGAAAATCTTCAATTCTGAAAATTTGCTCAATTAAAGGGGAAAAAACTCTTGCTAAAAATATTGAATTCCGCACCAAAAAATATATATATATATTTTTTTTTTGTTTGGAGAAAAAAATTTGTATGGGTTATATGATTGGTGACGAGATGGAATATAATATGGTGGGGGGGGGGGGGGGGTATAATATAAAGTGGAGTGGTATTAAATAAGAGTGGAGGGGGCAGTTTTAAAAAGTGGTAATGTGGAGCGGTATTAAAAGTGGAGGGCGTAAACGATATGGTGGGAGGGAGGTATTATATATTGTGTGAGAGCGTATATTGTGTGACAGCGTATTGGAGCGGTGTTATGGTGTTGAGGTGAAGTATAAGAGATGTATTGCGGTATTAAAAGGCGGATTTAATAATGTAGACAACATATCATATATGTGATATAGCAGTGTGGATGGCGTGGAGGGTGGTATTCTATGATGTAGACAACATATTATGAGCGTGGAGGGTGTATTGTAATATGGACAGTGGTTATGGAGGGCAGTATTGAATGACAGAGCGGATTAGCAAGGGCGGGGAGGGTGTTGATATGTGCAATCGGAGTGGAGTAAAGCAAGTAGTGGGGAGGCGGTTGTAAAATATGGGAGGGCGGTAATATATCACTGAACAGACAACGTATTATTGTGGAATAGATAGCACGGTAGTGAGGGCGGTGTGTGTGTTATAATGATAGCGTGGAGGCGTAAAGAGACTGCTCGGCAGACTGGAGGAGCGTTATATACCACACTGTGGAATAGACAATGCAGTAGTGAGGAGCTGACGGGCGGTATTATTGTTGTGTGGATGGACTGTATTGATATATAAATGGAGCGGCGTATTAAACGCAGGTGTCAGGCCAGCGCAGGTAGGGAGGGGAGGTGGGCGATGGCAGGTGAGGGAAATGTGAGGTGCGTTGGGTAGGTGAGGGAGAAGTGAGGACTTTAATAATCGAATTTACAGGTGTGTGCAGGGGCTGCGATTTGCAGTATTTCAGGAACTGCAGAATTGCAAAATCTTCAGGAGCTGCAGGAGCTGCAAATGTCAGAGCTGTGCAAAGATTAAAAAAATGCAGAATAACAGTATATAGCATCAATTTAATGGAGCAGCGAAACTATACAGAAAAACTGACTGAGCAAAGGAGTGAGGGAGTTACACCACAGGAAAAAATGCCAATAGTTGGACTGGCTCGGATACCATGTCAAACCAGGAGGTAACTCCTCAAATCAGAATGTGTATTAGCTAAAAAATGTACATGCATTTATACATGGAGGTGAGGCTATTGGGATTCATCTCCCAATGACTCATGGCCTTCCTTATTTCCTAATATTATTTACTATACAAAATTAAATATTCACACCCATCCCATAGGATTAGGTGTCAACACTATCTTTTTTGAAATCTAGTATTTCTAGTTTTTCTATCATTTTTGAAATTTAAATTTTCTAGCTTTTCCTATTAATTCTATATTTTTAGAAATATATCTTTTCTAGTTTTTCTATTATTCTTATGAAATCTAGTTTTTGTATAAAATCTATATTTTTTAAAATCTATTTTTTATATTATATCTATCCTTTTTGAAATGTAGTTTTTATAGTTTTTCTATCATTTTTGAAATCTAACCTTTCTATTAATTTTATTTCTTTTGAAATCTAGCTTTTCTATTATTTTTATCTTTCTTGAAATCTATTTTTTCTATTATTTCTATATTTTTTAAAATATATTTTGTCTATTAAATCTATCTTTTTTGAAATCTAGTTTTTCTATTAAATCTATATTTTTTGAAATCTTTTTTTTTATTAAATCTATCGTTTTTGAAATCTAGTTTTTCTATTATATCAATGCTTTTTGAAATCTAGCTTTCCTATTTCTATCTTTTTTAAAATCTAGCTTATCTAACTTTTCTATTATTCTATCATTTTTCTAGTTTTTTCTAACTTTTCTATTATTTCTATCATTTTTCCAGCTTTTCTAACTTTTATATTATTTCTATCATTTTTCTAGCTTTTCTATGAAATCTATGTATTTTTGAAATCTAGCTTTTCAATTAAATTTACCTTTTCTATGAAATCTAGCTTTTATATTAAATCTATTATTTTTTATGAAATCTACCTTTTCTATGAAATGTATCTTTTCTATAAATCTAACTTTTCTCTTAAATCTATCTTTTTGGAAATTTATCGTTTCCAATTCTATATTTTTTGAAATCTTTCTTTTATATTTCTGTATTTTTTGAAATCTAACTTTTCTATTATTTCTAAAATCTAGTTTTTCTATGAAATATACCTTTTCTTTGAAAAGTAGTTTTTCTATTATTCCTAATATCTAGATTTTATATTAAATCTATCTTTATTGAAATGTAGTTTTTTTAATTAAATTTGTCTTTCTTGAAATCTAGTTTTTTCTGTCAAATCTATCTTTTTTGAAATCTAGCTTTTCTATTATTTCTAGATTTTGTATTATCCTATGAAATTTGGCTTTTCTATTAAATCTATCTTTTTTGAAATCTGGGTTTTCTATTAAATCTATCTTTTTGAAAACATGTTTTTCTAGTTTGTCTATTATTTTTAAAATCTACCTTTTCCACCTTTTCTATAAATTCTAGCTTTTTTGAAATCTAGTTTTTCTTATTAATTCTATCTTTTTTTAAATCTATCTTTTCTATTAAATCTATCTTTTTTGAAATCTTGTTTTTCTATTAAATCTGTCTTTCTTGAAATCTAGCTTTTGTATTTCTATATTTTTTGAAATCTATCTTTTATAGATTTTCTTTTATTTCTAAAATCTAGCTTTTCTATAAAATCTAACTTTTCTGTTAAATCTGTCTTTTTTGAAATCTATCTTTTCTAACCTTTCTATTATTTTTATGAAATCTAGATTTTCTATTAAATCTATCTTTTCTAGTTTTTCTATTATTTTTATGAAATATAGTTTTTCTATTAAATCTATCTTTTTTGAAAACTATCTTTTCTATTTTTAAATTTTCTAAAATCTAGGTTTTATAGCTTTTCTATCTCTTCTGAAATCTATCTTTTCTATCTTCCCTAAAATCTAGCTTTTCTAGTTTTTTTTTTTTTTGAAATCTATCTTTCCTATTATTTCTATGAAATCTAACATTTCTATTCAATCTATTATTTCCAACATCTATCTTTTTTATTAAATCTAGCTTTTCTATTAAATCTACCTTTTATGAAATCTATCTTTTCTACTAAACCTATCTTTTTTCAAATCTATTTTTTTCTATTAAATCCAACTTTTCTAAAATCTAGCTTTCTAGATTTTCTATTAAATCTATATTTTCTGAAATCTATTTTTTCTGAATTCTAGCTTTGCTAGTTTTTCTATTAAATCTACTATTTTTGAAATCTAGATTTTCTATTATTTCTATGTTTTTTGAAATCTAAATTTTCTATTATTTGTATCTTTTTTCAAATATAGATTTTCTATTAAATCTATATTTTTTGAAATCTAACTTTTGTATTAAATCTATCTTTTTTTGAAATCTAGTTTTTCTATTATTTCTATCTTCTTTGAAATCTAGCTTTTCTATTTCTATCCTTTTTGGAATATAGATTTTCTAACTTTTCTATTATTTCTATCTTTTTTCTAGCTTTTCTATTAAATCTAGCTTTTTTTAATCTACCTTTTCTATTAAATCTACCTTTTCTATGAAGTCTATCTTTTATATTAAATCTACTTAGTTGTAGTTCTTATATTGTGTTTATGTATTACTACATTCTCCCTTTTGGGATATTACAACCTCCCTCTCCCTCTCTCTCTCACTCATTCCCTCTCTCCTCTCCCTCTCCCTCTCCCTCCCTCACTCCCTCCCCCTCTCCCTATCCATATCCCTCTCCCTCTCCCTCCGTCCATCCCACTACCTCTCTCCCCTCCTTTTAGGTCCCTATATAGTATAGTCCCTTATTGTTGTTAGTGTAACCCCCTTATTGTTATTATTGTACCCCGATAACCCCCATATTGTTATTATTGTGCCCTTAAATTATTATTATTAGGTCGGCTAGGATAACATTGTGACCCCACTAGGATTACATTATGGCCCCATGGACTCTTATATATGGATAGGAGGTTTTGTAAATTGTATCATCCAAGAATTGTTCCTTAACGTAAGGTATTGGAGGTTGCCCCCTCGAAGTGGATTATTTATAAGGCATTGATATCTCTTTTCTTCTATTTTTGGAGCTGGTTTCACAACTTTTGGTATCAGAGCTTTTGATTCTTGGGTTTCGCTACTCAAAATAGGTCATCATGGAATTTTCGCTATAACTTTTTTCTACGAAGTTTCAGAAGTTGAAATTTGTAGGGTATGAAGCCGAAATCCTAAGGAACATCGTCAAAAAATTTCAGAGCTTGTTTGACAATATATTCAGAGATATGATCTGTGGAAGTTAGGTCTTTTTGCAGGCTCCTCAATTTAATCTAAACAGGTCATCATGGAATTTGAGCTATAACATTTTTTCTACGAAGGTTCAGAATCTGAAATTTTTAGGGCACGAAGCTGAAATCTTGAGGAAAATCATTGAAAAATTTTAGTGTTTGGTTTGCAATATTTTTGGATATATGATCTGTGGAAGGTAGTGCTTTTTCAGGATCCTGAATTTCATCTCAAAGAGGTGATCATGGGAAAATCTTCATAACTCTCTCTCTGATCATCGGATTGGAGTTCCGTAAAAAGTGGTCACAAGTACATGGACTGTAGCTTCTTTGCTATCAATTTCAGAGCTAAAATATGAAACAGTGACATGTCGCAAGTCGTACAAGTTCGCTCTACTGAACCAGTCCATAATTAGGTCATTGTGGGATATTGGACATAACTTTGCCTTGGAGAATCCAAATAAAGTCAGACCCATGGCATTCGAAAGATAATTCAGAAGGCTACCTCAACCCCAAATTTCAGATATTGAAGAGCCGCAATAACAAATATAATCCTATTGCAATATCGAGCTCCTCAAAAGCAAGAAAAAGGTGTGTATTTTTTTTTACAAATTGCATAAGTCTTGTTTTAAGAATCAGTTTTAATTGATTCCAAGAGCATATTGTAGAATATATATCAGTATTGGGTTTAAAAAAAATGCCCCATAAAAATAATTCAACACCCATTAAGCCTTCCAAAGGCTCTACTATGACTCATGAAGATGAAGATTTGCAATATGATCTATCAAAATTACAAGAGCAAGTGAATCAAATTTTTCTCTCGCAAAGAGAAACAAAAAATGAAATGGATGTTTTGAAGAAACGCGTGGAAGCGAAGATGGATGGTTTGAAGAAAGGCATGGAATCTAAGATAGATGGCATGGAATCTAAGATGGATGACATGGAAACTAAGATCGATGAAAAAATTAAGGACAACATGGAAAACATGAAGAAGGTAATGTTGTTAGAACTGACGCTTGAAAAGAAGGCAAGGTAACAAACTTTAGAATAGGCGCGCTTCACAAAGCTTGAAAATATCTTCCTTACAAACTTGAAAATATCTTCCAGGTTGTGTAACAAACTTTTAATGAAAAGGAGTGGTACCATGAAAAATATCTTCCTTTAACGGATATAATAGATGCTTCTAGGCTTCCTTGCTTTCCTTTAACGGATAGAATGGATGCTTCCAGGTGCGGCCACATCTACCTCAACGGATAGCATAAAAGAAGTGCGCCCACATCTACTTTTAAAACATCTTAAAACAATGTGCAGTGTATGCTTTATGCAACTAAAACAAGAGCCATTTTTATTTGCAAAAACTCTTTTAATTAGTACAATTACGTAATAATATTTAAGACTGTGTACCTAGATGGTCGTATATATATAACATTATCTATTTGCTTTTTATTTTTAAATATAGAGTTTATATGTTTATTTTTAAATTCCACCTTCATTTTATCTTATTATGAGTAATTTTAATAATCAATTTTATATCATTAAATTAAAAGGTTAAATTTTGATATTATAGTTTATATTTCAAGTTATAACCATTTTCATTAATGTAAATATGATTATGTAATGTTATCGTTTAATTTCATTATTAATATTATTATGCAATGTTATTTTCTAAACATATATCTTATCTTTGCAATCAACATGAAGTATTTTTTAATTCTAAAATTTAGCTTATTTTTATATAGGTTATTATTATTAAATACTATATTATTAAAGAAATAAATTTTTTTTTTATAAATATATTATAGTCTAAATTTTTTGAAATGCATATTGTTTTAGAGTGAAAATTTTGAAAAAAAATTATACTTCTAAATATTTGATCTTTCTTGCATCTGAACTTGGAAGGAATTACAAATTTCATACATTTTGAGCAACACACTAATACAATGTTTTAACTACAAATTTCTATTTTCAATTGTCAATTTACAAATTTAGAATATCCATGGTAAATCTAGATAGTTAAAAATAATTTTAATTGCTTTTTTAAATAGATATATGTTTAAATCATATATTACTTCTCTTACAATTGATAAAAATTATAATAATAAAAATTTTAAATAAAGTTAAAATTTGGTTATTTTTATGATTTTTTATAAATCTTGGTAATGTGAGATGTATGAAAACATAAGTGTCATGCCCACAAATTAGACCAATAATTCAAGATGCCTTGTCAGTGTGACACCAACACGTTCCCTCAACAATGACATGACGAACTTGCGAGTGCTTCACTTACACTATGCCTCTAAGCTTATACTTTTGTTATACATTTAGTTAACAATGTTTAGTGGACTATAACATATAACCAAATCACATCTACGCGTGCTCTTAACCTCAATATTTCATAAACATAACATGTAATCATACTATCTTCATGAAACAATAAAGTTGCACCGAAATGTATAAATCACCTTATACATGTGATACAAGTCTGCACGAATACAATGTGTATGGAATGGTCCTCATACAATTATAAGAAATAAAAATCCATAGTGTACTCCAGGATTGGGTGTGGTTTATCAAACCCACTCTCTCACAAATATAAAACATTATGAATCAAATATGAGCCCTCTCAATACTTGAGCATGGATTCTCAAGTCACCCTAAAATGCAATAAAATGTTTGCAAAATTCTTCATTGTTTACTTGAGTACAACTTCCCAAGCCAACCAAAAGATAAATTTGAATCCATACTCGAGTCACCCTACCTAACAGATTCTAACCTAATGTGAGTATTGTAGCGAATTATTTATACTAGACCTACAACAACTTGAAACACCTCCCAAATTTATCTACATAAAGAACGTGTTGATGACCAGTATCCGGACTATACAAAATGGTTCTAAATAGTCTACCTCTCAAGGAACATATCAATCGTCTCAAAAGGACCTCATAGTTATCCCTCAATTTATAATGTGGGTTATGATTCACTGTAATGTTTTACCTTTTGCAAGTGTCAATTTTTTTTCTCCTCCAAATTCCAACCATTATGTATAAATACCCCCTCCAAAGGGTGGCAGGTGGACGGTAAATTTTTGTGAACACTAGCCACACCTTGATCTAACAATTCAACTTTGAAGTATAACAAAACCCCAATTTAATGTATAAATAGGTGCACACAGGTAGCATCACCTAGGCTGGCCTATTAATCTTGCCATTTACCATTTGGCTTGACTCATAGTGTGATCATCTCATGATGCCATTGAATAATATGTACCACTATGAACGCACATTGTCTGCCATGATCATTGTATTGACCTCTTCCTTGGTTCCTCATGCCACCCTGATGCCATCATGCCACACTAATCTAGTGACCCTTTTAATTTCGTAGTCAAATCTCATGTATTCACCATGTCTTGGTCCATCTAATGTCTTGTTTTTCCTCATTGATCCCATATCAAGGGTGGAAGGTGGAAGGTCAGTGTCCCTTGGTCGCATTGTAAGCAGACACTCTAAATTTTTTATGTAACAAAACCACCATATAATATGTAAGTAGGTGCACACAAGTAGTGGCACCCATGCTGACCTATGGGTCATGACATCTCCAACCTTGGTTGACTCATTATGCCATCATCCCATAATTTCATTGCACCACATGTGTTCGCATGCATACAATTCATGTGCCATGCTCCTCATCTTGTCCTCATATTCAATCCATCATGCCACATTGAGGTAATTGTTCCAAATTCATCCCATGACTCATATAATGTTGCGGCCTCATTATGGTCCCATCCTATGTCTCAACGATGTCTTGGTCCATCTCATTTCTTGTTTTGTCTCATGTCCCGATACCATATCAAGTGTAAGTGCATTTTTTCCTATTGTGACTTCCCCCCTTCACATGTGTGCTCATAAAAAATTGTGTAGGAGAGGAACCCATGTCTTCTCAACACAAATCAACATCTCAACTCTCCATTTCATCCCATCATGAGAAAATTTACAAACGTTGCGGCTAATTTTACAAATACTATGACACGCATTCCTCCATGTTCTTTGTCTGAGTTATAGTTGAGGAACATACGTGGACCAATCATAAGGGTGTTAAATCATTACACACTCACAAAATGTTATCTTCCTAAAAATTGAAACCCCTTGGAATCTTATCAATCCTTAAGCCATAAATACAACTAAAGTAAAACTTCTCATGTTTGTGAAATTTTATATCATCTACTTGTGAATACTCAAACCTAACTACCATGTGCTAGATATCATTATGTATTTATATAATTAGGTAGATAATTTGATTTCGATGCCAAATCAACAATAACACATGCCACTCCATACATGTGAAATGACCCTAGAATTTCAATGTCATATAAGAATCCTCCCCATAAGCTCATCGTCTCTAGTAATGAAGGAAGTACCCTTAGGTCACTATCACATATCTAATATTCACCACCCTGAGTAACTAGAAATGATCCCATCTCCAAGTGGCTCATTAAGAATATGAAGTGGAGTAGCCTCGAGGACTACCTATACCAACTAAATTGTCTAGTATTTTTTCTCTTGGAATTTCTCATTCTACCCCTCAATGAACTCCATCAGATATTGTAAAAGCTCATTTTAATCATAGGATTACTCCCCCATACCTCATTGAAACTGTAGGGGAAGAAATCTCAAGCTTTAATGGAAGTTCCCTTTTTGTACCATCATGTGAAACTATTGTGTTGCGTTCTAGCTAATTGCCTGGGGTTAAGCCCATTTCACGTACCCCGCCACTTATGTCTTACATTCCTTTCTGTTACAACTATCCATGTGTAATTCATGACTTCCACATCACCATGGGAATAAAATACCCATGGGATTGCGACTAACACCTCAAGAAATCATAGGGATAGAGTCACCGTGGTGATGTCATTAACTTTTTTTATTTAGGGTGATGTGACACCCTCCACAAGGCTCCACTTAGAAATTTCCACGTGTCACCCATTTATATGCCACTTGGCCCCATAGAAAACCCCAAATCTATATTAATAACCCCAAGGGGTTATTTATAAGATAAACATAAAGAACTAATAACACCAAGGGTTTGGTTTTACAAACCAAAGGAATTGGTGAACCAAAGGGATAAATATTAAAAACCTAAGGGATCAATCAGGTCAAGGGATCAATATTAAAAGCACAAGAGATTAATAAAGATTAAGAATTTATATTTTTTTCTCAAAAAACTAAGAAATTAATAAACCTAAGAATTAATATTTTTAACTCAAGAGATGCTAAGACCGAAGGGTGGAATAATATTATGAATGAAAGGAACTGATAAACGCAAGGGTTTTATATTATAAACCACAAGAATTAGTGAACCAAAAGGATAAATATTAAAAACCTAAGGGACCAATAAGGTGAGGGGATCAATACGAAAAACATAAGAGAGTAATAAAGCCTAAACATTAATATCTTAAACAAAAACGTTTGATAAACTCACATGATTATTAATATTATAAACTTAAAGGAATAATATTATACCTAAGATATTAATATTATAAAATTAAAGTATATGAAAACCTTTAGATAAATATTCTAAACCTAAATTATACAAAAATATTTAGATAAATATTATAAAATGTAAAATAAACATGGTTGAGCATGCTTGATGTAAACATCCAGACAATTATTGTCACAATGCGACGTTGGATGAAGAATGACCATGGTTTTCCATGGTTAGTTTTAATATTCAGAAAATCTTTGTCACAATGTGACATTCGAGCATGGAAGACCTTCATTGACTATGACTAACTATGATTAACAATGGTAGCCCATGGCTGATTTTCATATTGAGACAATGTTTTTCATAACGTGACATTGGACCATGCATTAATATTAAAGTGTAAGACTAATATTAAACGCCTAATATTACCAAACCAAAGAATTGGAAACTCGAGGGATGAATAAACCCTAATAATTAATACCTTAAACTAAAAACCTAAGAAATTAATAAACCCTACAAATTAATAATTTAAAATAAAGAGATTAATAAACTAAAGAGATTATTAATAATATAGATCAAATGAACTAATGAAACTAAGGGTTTAATATTATAAACCAAAGGAATTGGTGAACCGAAGTGATAAATATTAATATTATAAACCAAGAAATTAATAAAGCATAAGAATTAATACTTTAAAATAAAGATATTAATAAACCATAAGAATTAATATTTTAAACTCTAAGAGATTAATAAACCCAAGGGGTTATTAATATTATAAACCAAATGAACTAATAAACCCAAGGATTTAAATTACAAACCGAGGATATTCAGGAACCCAAGAGATAAATATTAAATACATAAGTCCAAGGGATCAATATTAAAAACACAAGATAACAATAAACCCTAAGAATCAATATTATGAACTGAAATATTATAATCCCTGATGTTATAAACTCTAAATATTAAACACAATATTATAAACCCTAATATTAAACCCAAATATTATAAACGCAATATTAAAGCCTAATTATAAACCCCATATATTAGAATATATATTATAACCCAACATATTACTCCAAAACGTAAATAATAATATTAAAACCAAATATTATAAGCCCTATATATATAGAAACTTAATATTATAAACTGTAATATTAAAACAAATATTATAAGACTTATTATTAAACTCAATAATATAGACTTTCATATTATACCAAATAATTGTCTCAACGTTTAACCACACTTCATGAGGTTTCATCTTCGCTCACCTTGCAGACTTTTATATAAATATTTTAATTAATATATCCTCAAGTATTTTATTTAATGTTATTAAATGCTTTAATTAATTAATTAATGTTAATGTTGTAATTAATTAATATTAATGTTAATTATTGTTTTAATAGTTTAATTAATTAACGTTCTATTAATTCATTTCTTTAGACATATTTAAATTAATTTTATTAAACATTTTTAAATAAATATTTTAATTAATATATTGTCAAAATTTTAATTAAAATTTTAAAGTTAAAAGCATTTAAGTATAATTCCAACATCTTCTTCTTCTTCTTATTATTATTATTATTATTATTATTATTATTATTAACTAAATCTCAATATATTCATGTTTAGATATATTTGAATAATGTAATTAAATATAATAATTACATATTAATGATTTAATTAATATGTCAATGTAATAATGGCAATATAATAATTATTTCACTTTATTATTAATTAATATTAATATATTTTTTTCCAGATTTTTGAATTAATCTTTATTGTTATTAAACATTTTTTTATACAAAAGTTTTAATTACATATTGTAAAATGTTTTAATTAATGCTATTAATTAGTATTTTACTTAATAATGTTTAATGCTCTAATTTATTAATATTTTAATGTTTAAATTAATTAATGTATATTAATTATGGATTGTATTAAAATACAATTTACTCATTGAAGTGATCAAGTAGATTTTTTAATGGTTACAAGGTTAAAATATTATTAAAATAGATTCTAAATTTATTATTATTATTATTATTATTATTTAATAATATAATTGTATTAATAATAATTATTAATTATTATATTAATAATTATTAATATAATTTAATAGAGGATGGTGGGCTTGCTGGACTTCTTTGTCTGCCTGGTGGGTAGCTGGCTAACTTTTAAAATCTAGATTTTTTATTAAATCTATCTTTTTTTAAATCTATCTTTTCTATTAACGCTGACTTTTTTATGAAATATAGATTTTATATTAAATCTATCAATTCTATCAAACCTAGCTTTTCTATTAAATATATATATATATATATTTAAATCAAATAGAGCTTCTCTCTTAAATCTATTTTTATGGAAAGTGAGCTTTTATATTTCCATCTTTTTTGAATTCTAGCTTTTCTTTTTCTATATTTTTTGAAATATAGGTTTTCTAGCTTTACTATTATTTCTAAAATCTAGTTTTTCTATGAAATCTATATTTTCTACGAAAATAAGTTTTTCTGTTATTTCTAAAATCTACATTTTCTATTGAATCTATATTTTTTGAAATATAATTTTTCTATGAAATTTGTCTTTTCTAGTTTTTTTATTATTTCTATGAAATCTAGCTTTTCTATTAAATTTGTCTTTTTGAAATCTAGATTTTATATTAAATCTATCTTTTTTGAAATTTAGCTTTTCTATTTATGTATTCCTTGAAATCTAACTTTTCTAGATTTTCTATTATTTATAAAATCTAGTTTTTCTATGAAATCTAGTTTTTCTATTAAATCCATCTCTTTTGAAATCTAGCTTTTCTAGCATTTCTATTATTTTTATGAAATCTATCTTTTCTATTAAATCTATCTTTTCTATGAAATCTAACTTTTCTATTTCTAATTTTTCAGAAATTTAGCTTTTCTAGCTTTTAGATCTTTTCAGAAATCTAGTATTTCCAGCTTGTCTATCTTTTATGAAATCTAGATTTTGTAGCTTTTCTACATTTTTTGAAATCTAGTTTTTCTATTATTTGTGTATTTTTGATGAAACTAGATTTTCTAGCTTTTTTATCTTTTTTGAAATCTAACTTTTCTATTAAATCTATATTTTTTGAAATCTAGCTTTTCTAACTTTTCTATGAAATCTATCTTTTCTAAAATTTATCTTTTTCGATTAAATTTATCTTTTCTGTTAAATCTATATTTTTTGAAATCTATATTTTCTATTAAATATATCTTTTATGAAATCCAGATTTTCTATTAAATCTAGGTTTTCTAGATTTTTTATTAAATCTATTATTTTTGAAATCTTTTTCCGATTAAATATATCTTTTCTATTAAATCTATATTTTTTGAAATATATCTTTTCTATTAAATATATCTTTTATGAAATCCAGATTTTCTATTAAATCTAGTTCTATTAAATCTAGTTTTTCTAGCTTTTTTATTAAATCTATTATTTTTGAAATCTAGCCTTTCTATCTTTTCTATTATTTCTATATTTTTTCTATAAAATCTAGCTTTTCTATTATTTCTATCTTTTTTGAAATCTATATTTTTTATTATTTCTATCTTTTTTTGAATTGATATTTTTTGTTAAATCTATCTTTTTGAAATATAGCTTTTCTAGGTTTTCTATTATTTTTATGAAATCTAACTTTTCTATTAAATCTAGCTTTTCTGAAAACTAGCTTCTCTATGAAATCTAGAATTTTTATGAAACTATCTTTTTTAAATATAACCTTTCTAGCTTTTCTTTTATTTCTATGAAATTTAACTTTTCTATTATTTCTATGAAATCTATCATCTCTATTAAAACTATCTTTTTGAAATCTAGATTTCTATTAAATCTAATTTTTTTCAAATCTAGGTTTCATTTAAATCTATCCTTTTTTAAAACTAGCTTTTATATATTTTCTCAAATCTAAATTTTCTATTTCTATATTTTTTGAAATTCAGTTTTTCTATTATTTCTGAAATCTTGTTTTTCTATTAAACATAAAATCTAGATTTTCTATTAAATCTGTTTTTCTAAATCTAGCTTTTCTATTAAATCCTTCTTTTCTGAATTCTAGTTTTTCTAGCTTTTCGAGGACACTCAATATTTTTGAATACTTACCACAGGGTGAAGAAAGAATTTTTTTGGGATGGCTTTAAATCTGATATTCAAAATTTTGTGGCGAAATGTTTGGTTTGCCAGCAGAATAAAGTTGAGACAATTAAGACCCCAAGACTTCTACAATCTTTATCCATTCCAAGTCAATGTTGGGAGGAGATTTCAATGGATTTTATCACAGGTTTAGCTAAGTCCAAAGGAAAGAGTGTCATTATGGTGGTAGTTGATAGACTTACCAAGTATGCACACTTTTGTGCATTATCTCATCCATTTAAAGCAAGTACAGTTGCTACTACATTTATGGACACAATTCAAAAGCTACATGGAAACCCAAGGGTTATTGTGAGCGACAGAGATCCCATTTTTACTGGAAATTTTTGGACGGAGTTATTTTCTTGTTTGGCTACTCAATTATCTCATAGCTCGTCTTATCATCCTCAATTTGATGGTCAAACTGAGATAGTAAATAAATGTTTGGAAGGATATCTTCATTGTTTTGTATCTGATAAACAAACACAATGGGTCAAGTGGTTACCTCTCGCTGAATAGTGGTCTAACACTTCCTTCCATACTGCAGCAAAAATGACCCCATTTATGGCACTTTATCAATATCATTCACCATCCATCACATTATACTTAAGAGAAAATTGAAAGGTTCAAGTAGTGGAATATCACATTGAGCATCAACAAGAAGTTCTCCAACTCTTAAATGATAACCTGAATTTGGCAAAAAATCGAATGAAACAATAGGCAGATCAACATCATAGCCAAGGATAATAAATTATCGCCAAAGTACTATGGTCCTTACAAGGTGCTGCAAAAGATTGGTACTATGGCATACAAATTAGAGCTTCCTGCTTCTTCACGAGTGCATCCATTTTTCCATGTTTCATGCTTAAAGAAGGTTATAGGTGAAAATATTCCAGTTCAAACAATATTGCCAGAACTTGAAGAGGAAGGAAAAATCATATTGGAACCTGAAGCGGTCACGGAAACAAGAACTCGACACCTATGGAATTGATCAATTTCAGAGTATCTCATCGAGTGGAAGAACTTACCCACTAAAGATTCTACATGGGAGGATGAGAATTTTATACATAAGCACCCAGAGCTACTCAAGCATTGAGGACAACACTTTTTTGAAGGAGAGGGGCATGTTAGGTCCCTATATTACTAGTATAGTTCCTTATTGTTGTTAGTGTAACCCCCTTATTATTATTATTATACCCCTGTAAGCCCCATATTGTTATTATTGTGCCCTTAGATTATTATTGTTAGGTCGGCTAGGATTACATTGTGGCCCCACTAGGATTATATTATGGCCCCATGTACTCCTATATATATAAAGGAGGTTTTTTAATTTGTATCATCCAAGAATTGGTCATTAATGTAATGTATTGGAGGTTGCCCCCTCGAAGTGGCTTATTTCTAAGGTGTTGATATCTCTTTTCTTCTATTTTTGGAGTTGGTTTCACAAAACCTCCCCCCTCTCTCTTTCTCCCCCCCCCCTCTCTCTTTCTCTCTCTCTCTCTCTCCTTGTGTGTGTGTGTGTGTGTGTGTGTGTCCCTTTCTCCCTCTCCCTCTCTCTCCATCCTTCTCTCTCTCTCTCCCTTTCTCTCCCCCTCTCCTTCCCTCCCTATCTCCCTAAATCAATATCCCTCTCTATCTCGATATCGCTCTCCCTCTCCCTCTCCTTCCCTCTCCCTCTGCTTCTCTTTCGCTCTCCCTCACCCTCTCTCTCTCTCTCTCTCCGTCCCTCTCCATCTCTGCCTTTCTATATCTCTCTATCTCTCTCCATGTATCTCCTGCTCTCTCCCTCCCTCCCTTTCCCTCTCTCCATCTCCTTATCCCACTCCCCCTCTCTCCCTACCTCTCTCCATCCCTCCCTATTTCTCTCCCTCGCTCTCTCCCTCTCACCCTTTCTCTCCCTTCTCCTCCCTTTGTTTCTCCCTCCCTCTCTCTCCCTCCATATCCATCTATCCCTATCCCTCTCTCTCTCTCCCTCCTTACCCACCTCCTCCCCTCTCTCTCTTTCTCTCTCCCTCCCTCCCTCTCTCTATCTCCCTCTCTCTATTTCTCTCTCCCTCTTCCTCCCTCTCCCTCTCCCTCCCAACCACTCCCCCTCCTCCCTCTCTCCCTCTCTCTCTCTCCATCTCCCTACCTCTTCCTCCCTATACCCATCCCCCCCCATCCCCCCTCCCTCACTCCCTCTTCCTCTCTCTCTTTCTCCCTCACTCTCCCCTCTCACTCTCTCCCTCTTGCTCTCCCTCTCTCTCCCTCTCTTTCTCTATACCTCCCACCCACTCTCCCTCTCGCTCCATCCCTCCCTCTCCCCACACCATTCCATCCCTCCCTCTCTCTCTCTCTCTCACTCTGCCTCCTTCTCCCCCCCGCCTCTTTCCCTCTCTCCCTATCTCCTCTCACTCCACTTCTCTCGCACTCCCTCTTCCTCACCCTCTCACTCCCTCTCCCATGCTCCCTTCTTCCCTCCCTCTCCCAATCCCCCCTCCCTCCCTCCCTCCCTCTCCCTCTCTCTATCCCTCTCTCTTCCCTATCTCTCCCTCCCACTCCCTCTCCCTTACTATCCCCCTATCTCTCTCACTACTGCCCTCTATCTCTATCCCTACCTCCCTCTCCCTCTATGTCTCACTCCCCTCCTCTCCCTCCCTCCCTCCCTCTCTCATCTATCTCCTTCTCTCCTCTCTCTCTCCCTCCGACCATCCCTCCCTCTCGCCATCCCTATCTTCCTCTCTCTCTCCCAATCTCCCGCCCTCTCTCCCTCTCCCTCTCGCTCACTCCCTCTCTCCTTCCAACTCCCTCTCTCTCTCTCTCCCCCCCTCTAATTCCCTCTCCCCCCTTCCCCCTCTCGTTCCCCTCCCTATTCCCCCTCTCTCCCTTCCTCCCTCCCTCAAATCCTCTCCCTCTCTCTCTCCTTATCTCTCCCTTCTCCCTCCCTCCCTCTCCTTCTCCCTCTCTTCTCCCTCCCTCTCTCTCCCTCTATCTCTATCCCGCTCTCCACTCACTCGCCCCTCTACCTCTCCCTCTGCCCCCCTATCCCTCCCTCTCTCCCTCCCTCCCTCGCTCCCTCTACCTCCCTCCCTCTCTCCCTCCTCATCTCCCTACTTCTCACTCCATTTCCGTCCCTTCCTTTCTCCCTGCCCCCCTTCCTCTTTCCCTTCCCACCATATCTCCCTCTTCCTCTCTCTCTATCACTCTCTACCCTCTCTCTTCCTTTGTCTCCCTCTTCGCTATTCTCCCCTGCTCTCTCTCCCCCTAACTCCCTATCCCTCTCCCTCTCACTACCACCCTCTCCTTCCCTCCCTCTCTCCTCTCTCTCTCCTTCCTCCCCTCGCTCCCACCCCATCTACCTCCCTTCCTCTCTCCCCATATCCATATCCATATCCCTCTCCCTCTCTCTCTCTCTCTCTCCTTCTCCATTTCTCCCTCCCTCCCCCGCCCCTCTCTCTCCCTCCCTCCCTCTATCTCTCTCCATATCACACCCCCCTCTCTCTACCTCCTACCCTCCCTCTCCCCTATCCTACCCTCCCTCTCTCCCCCCTATCCCTTCCTCCCTCTCAACCTCTCTCTCCCCCTTCCTCCTCCTCCCACCCTCTCTCCCTCCATCTCCCTCTCTCCCTCCCACTCACTCTCCCTCACTCCCTCTCTTGTCATCTCCTTGTCCACCTCCCACTCCCCCACCCTCCCTCTTGCTCCTTCTCCCCATCCCCAATCCCTATCTCCCTCCCTCTCGCCTCTCCCTCCCTCCCTCTCTCTCTCCCTCACTCTACCTCTCTCTCTCTCTCTCTCTCTCCCTACCTCCTACCCAGTCTCCCTCTCCCTATCCCTCTCACCCTCTCCCTCCCACTTCCTCTTCTTCCCTCTCTCCCTTTTCCTACCTCCCTCCCCCTCCTCCTCTCTCTCTCCCTCCCCATATCCATATCCATATCCCTCTCCCTCTCCCTCTCTTCCTCCCCCCCCCTCTCTCTTCCTCCCCCCCCCCCCATCTCTCTCTCTCTCTCTCTTTGTCTCCCATCCCCCCTCTTTCTCTATCCCCCATCCCCTCTCTCTCCCTCCCTCCCTTTGTCTCTTTCCCTCTCCCTCCCTATATCTCTCTCCATATCCCTCCCTCTCTCTCTCTACCTCTCTCTCTCCCTCTCTCTCTCTATCCCTATCTCTCTCTCCATATCCCTCTCTCTCTCCCTCCCCCTTCACTCTCCCTCCCTCCCTCCCTCTCACCCTTTCTCTCCCTTCCCCTCCCTCTATTTCTCCCTCCCTCTCTCTCCCTCCATATCCATCTCTCCCTATCCCTCTCTCTCTCTCCCTCCTTACCCCCCTCCCCCCTCTCTCTCTTTCTCTCTCCCTCCCTCCCTCTCTCTATCTCCCTCTTCCTCCCTCTCCCTCTCCCTCTCCCTCTCCCTCCCAACCACTCCCCCTCCTCCCTCTCTCCCTCTCCATATCCCTCCCTCTTCCTCCCTATACCCATCCCCCCTCAATCCCTCCTGCTCTCACTCTCGCCATCCCCCCTCCCTCCCTCTTCCTCTCTCTCTTTCTCCCTCACTTTCCCCTTTCACTCTCTCCCTCTTGCTCCCCCTCTCTCTCCCTCTCTTTCTCTATACCTCCCACCCACTCTCCCTCTCACTCCATCCCTCTCTCCCTCCAACTCCCTCCTTCTCTCCCTCCCCACCCCTCTCCATCCCTCCCTCTCCCCCTCCCTCTGCCCCCCCCCTCTTTCCCTCTCTCCATGTCCCCTCTCACTCCACTGCTCCCGCACTCCCTCTACCTCACCCTCTCACTTCCTCTCCCATGCTCACTTCCTCCCTCCATTTCCCAATCCTCCTCTCCCCCACCCCACTCCCTCTACCTCCCTCCCTTTATCCCTCTCACTCCCTCCCTCTCTCCCTCTCTCCATCCCCATCCCCCCTCCCTGCCTCTCCCCCTCCCCCCTCCCTACCTCTCTCCCCCTCCCCCCTCCCTACCTCTCTCCCCCTCCCTCTCTCTCTATCCCTCTCTCTTCCCTATCTCTCCCTCCCGCTCCCTCTCCCTCACTGTCCCCCTATCTCTCTCACTATTGCCCTCTATCTCTCTCCCTACCTCCCTCTCCCTCTATGTCTCACTCACCTCCTCTCCCTCCCTCCCTCTCTCATCTATCTCTTTCTCTCCTCTCTCTCTCCCTACCACCATCCCTCCCTCTCGCCATCCCTCTCTTCCTCTCTCTCTCTCAATCTCCCGCCCTCTCTCCCTCTCCCTCTCCCTCTCTCCTTCAAAATCCCTCTCTCTCTCTCCCACCCTCTAATTCCCTCTCCCCCCTTCCCCCTCTCCTTCCCCTCCCTATCCCCCCTCCCTCAAATCCTCTCCCTCGCTCTCTCCTTATCTCTCCCCTCTCCCTCTCCGTCTCTACCCCTCCCTCTCTCTCCCTCTATCTCTATCCTGCTCTCCACTCACTCACCCCTGTCCCTCTCCCTCTGCCTCCCTATCCGTCCCTCCTTCTCTCCCTCCCTTGCCCCCTCTACCTCCCTCCCTCTCTCCCTCCTCATCTCCCTACTTCTCACTCCATTTTCATCCCTTCCTCTCTCCCTTCCCCCCATATCTCCCTCTTCCTCTCTCTCTATCACTCTCTGCCCTCTCCCTTCCTTCGTCTCCCTCTCTACCTTTCTCCCCCTCTCTCTCTCCCTCTCTCTCCCCCTAACTCCCTATCCCTCTCCCTCTCACTACCACCCTCTCCTTCCCTCCCTCTCTCCTCTCTCTCTCCTTCCTCTCACCCCATCTCCCCTCTTCCTCTCTCCCCATATCCATATCCATATCCCTCTCCCTCTCCCTCCATCCCTCCCACTACCTCTCTCTCTCTCTCTATCTCTCCATTTCTCTCTCTCGCCCCCGTCCCCTCTCTCTCCCTCCCTCCCTTTGTCTCTTTCCCCTCGCTCCCTCCATCCATCACTCTCCCTATCCCCCCTCCCCCCTCACTCTCCCTCCCTCCCTCCCCCTTCACTCTCCCTCCCTCCCTCCCCCTATCCTACCCTCCCTCTCTCCCTATCCCTTCCTCCCTCTCAACCTCTCTCTCCCCATTCCTCCTCCTCCCACCCTCTCTCCCTCCATCTCTCTCTCTCCCTCCCACTCACTCTCCCTCACTCCCTCTCTTGCCATATCCTTGTCCACCTCCCGCTCCCCCACCCTCCCTCTCGCTCCCTCTCCCCATCCCCACTCCCTATCTCCCTCCCTCTCCCCTCTCCTTCCCTCCCTCTCTCTCTCCCTCACTCTAACCCCCTCTCTCTCTCTCTCCCTACCTCCTACCCAGTCTCCCTCTCCCTATCCCTCTCACCCTCTCCCTCCCACTTCCTCTCCTTCCCTCTCTCCCTCTCTCTCTCCCTCCATGTAACACCCCCAATTTGTGTGTTGAATTTAAACATTTGAACTTTAATCCTGAGGGGGTGGACCCCAAGGGATGAGTATGGTGTGAATGTATTTGCATATTTTATTTGAGGAAATAAATAAAATGATTGTGCATTTTGACCAAAAAGAGAATGTGAGATCACTTGCCAAATCCATGAGGATGGATAAGGCAAAAAATCCCCAAAAATCTTTCAAAAATCCTTGAAAGAAATTTATTTAGATTTGAGGAGAATCTAAATTTTCCCAATGAAGAGGAGTAGTTGGGAAGAGGTGAGAAAAAGCTGGAAAAGCTGAGGAAAAGCTTAAAGCAGCTTTAAAGAATCCCAAGATGGGAAGCCTAGGCTAAACAGGAAAGAAAACATCCTGCTATTCTGGACACAGAATTAGAAACATGCTTTGGGGAATTTTGAGCTTAAATAAGCTGCTCCTAAGCAGATCAGAGGTTGATCTATTCTAGGAGGTGATCTCTGCTCGGGGGTGAGTCCTGGGAGACAAAGAGGACTCTAAGGTTGGGAGGTTGGTCATTTGGCAGATTTTGTGGTATGTTCTTAAGTTCTTGTTACTATGTCTTATTAGAGTATGAATTGGCTACATATAAAATTTAATTTTATGACAATGAGAAATTTTGGTACTAAATTTAACAGAATCTTTCCTTAGGCATTCCCCTTCCAGATTTTGTCTAGTTGTAGACCAGAAAGTTCATAGAGTAGAAACTCCAGAATCTCTAAACCAAGGTTGGTTCAAATCTGAAGTTACTTGGTCCCCATAGAAAAAATCTATTAATTGGCTTCTTGAAGATACAAACGGGACATTTTATGCCTGTATATATGCTAGAAAAATAGTATAGCAGAACTGAAGCATGCATGAGATCTAAACAAATACAAGAATAAAATAGATATTAGACTTTGATACTCAAAACTTTTGCTAGAAAAGAGTAATTCTATTCTATATGATTTTTATAACATTTATAAGGGTAGAGATTGCACCTCTGGAGCTATACTTGCCCTTGAAACACCCGAATCATAGCAAAGTACTGGACTTATAATTAATGTTCTCTAGTCAAGTACTATTAAATACATATAGTATACATCGAAAGTAAAGCAGACATTAAGAGTATGCATTATAGAATATGTAGTTATAAATTCTTCGTAAAACCCCAAACAAATCTTCACTAGAGAAGGGTTAAAGTACTCATAGAAATTATAGAGCGTGTTGTGTTTTTATTTCTTCACTAACCAGTGAGATACATGTTATGACTATAGATAAAATCTATGAGTAAGGAATATTATCAAAGAAACTATTGCATAAACGTATATGTATTTAAAAAAAAAATTTAAATATATTAACAAGTATCCAATCTAGTGTATGTAGATCTTTTTAAGATCGACCATAGGTGAGATATATACAAAAATGAAACATATATGATACAAGATAAGATAGCAATAAGAATACATATAAAACTCTTATATGGAAAAACAAAAGGGAACTATAAATGCGTTTCTTATCTCTATATCTGTCATATACGATTCAAGAAAAAAAATATAAACACGAACTATACATTTATATGTGTGGATAATATATGACCCGAACGAAAAGTAAATACAGATTAACGGTATCAAGGGTAAAGTATATGAACGATTGAAGGAATACCCAGTCAAACTACAGAAATAGAGGTTAAATCCGTGCCCCAATTATACTACCAAATAGATGTAGGTGCTTTAAAAACACCGATTAAGTATTTAGTGCTAACTAAACAAATTTTGTTCACATCGACTACAAATAAGATATGGGTATGCAATTTCTATACATATGTAGTGATGGAAAGGATCGAACCATATAGAAAAAGGGCAAAATATGAATTCACAGAATTATGAAACCTAAATGCTGTAAATTTACGCCATAACGATATATATATCGATACATTAAAAACAAAATATAAAAACCATGAGTTCGATCCATCACTCCCGATAACCTTGCGTTATAAAAGAGTAGGGAGGCGATTAACATATATATGAGATCTGTGCAGAACAAGAGAGTATTTATGGGTAAGCGGTTAGTTGTATAGCGGATCTACACTTGACTCGGTGCTATCAGATTTGGTTGGTCTGACTGACTGTTACAAGAACGCGTCTCGGCTAAACCAACAGTCACAACCGCTGGAGTTACGTTCTGGGTAAAATAAAACGAAAAAGAACCATGTCATAAATTACAGGGGAAAGCCAACGATACGTAACCCTAATTATGCTGAAATCAGATTAGTCTAATTCAACATAACTTGACAAGTTACCCTGCTCAGAAGACGCGTAGAAGTGCTCTCCAATTTTACAAAAAGACGTATCCATGTCTGCGCAATACCACACAGAATTTTCTATCGTCCAGGATCGACGTAAGGAAAGAGGCTAGCATGTATGGAGGATAATAATTCCCATTCTGGCGGCAAAGAGAAGTCGGGGTATACTCTCATGACCGTCACAAACATGGCCGCCTGCATTTGCTTCTAAATGCGATGAAAAAAAAAATAAAACTATATCACGTCAGAGTCCACAGTAGCCCATCGATCAGAATATATATAAAGACATAAGAACAAACCGAAAGAAACACAAATACATGGCAAATCCACGCTAGTCCCCTGCTCCAGAATAGAAGGGTGCCGCAAACTTTGCAAACCTGAAATATCAGTGTGTTCCACATAAACCGAGTTAACCACGATTGGTAACCAACGAAGATTAAACAAATTTAAACAAAATCTAACCATCAAGAACTACGCGGAGTAGAGAAAGGCGAGACCTGTAAATCGCCCTCAACCTTTTCGCTCTCATGCATACAAGGTTGACCTCGCCGCCCAATCAAAGGGGATGAGTCAAAACGCGAGCTCTGGCCTTCCTGCCAAGCTGCGTGGATTTGAGAAACAATAAAACAAGGGGACAAGAAACTCAAATGAAAACAAAGAGACCGGGAAAATGAAATCGCAGGAGGCAGACTGAGTTTTTAAGGAAGTGAAACCGTGACCCTAAGTGCTGTTGCTGGTTGAATGTATAAACCCGATCGAAACCTGAAACCCTAAGTGCAGTGGCCAGGTGGTTGCACAAAATCCCGAGGACAGGATCTTACAAATCTTGGCGTGCAGAGAAATCGGTACCAGGGTAGCGTAATCGAAGTTCCTTAACCCTAAAAATGTAAGGCACAGCGCAGTAATAAACCGGCTCGAGTACTGAGATCCATCCTCGCCGAGGTGCACCATACCATCGAACCACCTAACCTGTGTGGACACCCGTCGAGTCCTCCAGTCCGGGTACCATAGGTCGAAAGCCCTAACCTGTACCGGGAGACGTTCCGCGTGTGTGACGGAGACACGATGGGCGGTAGTTGTATACTCACACACGGAATGCAAATCTGCCGTGGCCAGTCTACCCCACAACAATCCAAGGCAACGAAAAACGCGGCGTACCTGCCATACGAACCAAGGGGACTTGTTAATAACGACAATTCAGATATTCGAACACAGGCCTATGGCCGATCAAACTCAAATGAACGTAAATGTCCAAAGAATATAGGTTGGGAAACAATAAGCCAATAATTATAAACAGTAGTCGTAGAATAGGATAAAGCATTTTATGAGCGGTATATGGTATATGGCTCATTCATAATACGCTATCAAGATCGAAATTATAATGCAATAACACCATCCATAAGAATATAGTGGGCCGATTCATCCAGTCTTACCTTTAGGTGTAGACGAAGGGTAACATGTCATCTTATGATAAAAGGATATACATACAAATGAAATTAACCGAGAACATATAGAATTTTGATGTAGTGGAAGAATAATTATACATAAGGGGTTGGGGGTGAGTTGGAAAACCCCTATAGTTTAATGTATAAATACATTGTATGTATAATTAAGAGGAATAATAATTATTCCTAAATGTTGAAGCGCTTAGGACAACACCTATACATATATATCTACAGGTGTAAATATATTTATGTGGATAATTGTAGGTAATATAAAAGATGGTAAGAGGCATTATCAAAAATAGATATCAAAAAGGATATAACCCTTTGGGAGTCAAAAAAATAAAAAAAATAAAAAATTTGGAGGCGTGACACTCCCTCTCTCCCTTTTCCTCCCTCCCTCCCCCTCCTCCTCCTCTCTCTCCCTCCCCATATCCATATCCATATCCCTCTCCCTCTCCCTCCATCCCTCCCACCACCTCTCTCCCCTCCTCGCCCCCCCCCCCCTCTCTCTCTCTCTCTCTCTCTCTCTCTCCCCCGTCCCCCCTCTTTCTCTGTCCCCCGTCCCCTCTCTCTCCCTCCCTCCCTCCCTCCCTTTTTCTCTTTCCCCTTCCCTCCCTATATCTCTCTCCATATCCCTCTCTCTCTCTCTCTCTCTCTCTCTCTCCCCCTTCACTCTCTCTCCCTCCCTCTCTTCCCCCTATCCTACCCTCCCTCTCTACCTCTACCTTCCTCCCTCTCTCCCTCTCTCCCCCACTTCCTCCTTCTCCGACCCTCTGTCCCTCCATCTCCCTCTCTCCATCTCACTCACTCTCCCTCACTCCCTCTCTCGCCATCTTCTTGTCCACCTCCCACTTCCTCCTACCCACGCCTCCCTCCCTCTCTCGTCTCCCTCCCTCCCTCTTGCTCTCCCTCAATCTATCCCTCTCTCTCTTTCTCTCTCTCTCTCTCCCTACCTCCTGCCCACTCTCCCTCTCCCTATCCCTCTCACCCTCCCCCTCCCTCCGTCCCTCCCCCCCTCCCCCTCTCTTCATCCCTCCCTCCCTCCATCACTCCCCTCCTCCCCCTCTCTCTCTCCCTTTGCCTCCCCCTCCCCCTATCTCTCTCCCTCTCTCCTATCACTCCCCCGCTCTCCCTCTCCCTCTGCCACACCCTCTCACTCAGTCTCCATCTGTCCCTTCGTCCCTCCCTCCCTGCCTCCATCTCCCCATCCCCCCGTACCTCCCTCCCCCTTTCTCTCTCCCTCCCTCCTCTCACTCCACCACTCTCCCTATCCCTATGCCTCACCCTCTCACTCAGTCTCCATCCCCCTCTCCCTACCTCCCTCCTTCCATCTCCCCATCCCTCCCCCCTCTCTCTTTCCCTCCCTCCCTCTGTCCTCCCTCCCTCCCTCTCTCTTTCCCTCTCCCTTTGCCTCTCCCTCTCTCAGTTGCACTATGTTTCATAAATAATAATTTTAATACCTGCAATAGGACATTCTAACGCTAACATAAGGTGAAATATACATACTTCAAATGAAATAAATTTAAACAAGTTTTTCACTATCATTAACATAATCACAATAATTATCATGATTGAAATAATTAAATATTTTAATGAAAAATATAATAAATATAATATAATATCCTCTTTTAAATTGTTTTTCAATTCTAACATTTTGAATATTGAAAAAATATCAAACATAAAAATAAAATTCATCAACAATATAAAATAAAATTAACCCCAAAATATCAAAAAATTATATGAAAAGCTGAGGGAAGAATAGGAAAGTTATGAAGGAATAATATATAGAGAGATTATTTTGAAATTTTTATGAGTTTAAGAAGCATTAGACAATATACCGACTTTAAAATGGGAAAAATATAATTAAAAAATATATATTTAGGTATTTTTAATATATTTTTAAAATGAAATTATAACAGTGAAATTCAAAATGTGATTATTTTAATTTAGAAAAATTTGAAACCACATGAATATTTTCACACGTTACAACACCAAAATGCAGGAAATGAAGTGCGTTGATGATATTGATTTGCAAAATCAATAACGTTGAGAGAGGACATTCAAATATGTTGAAATAATAGAATATTTTTTATAATGATATTAATGGTCAGTTTTCTATAATGGAAAGAGATTCACGAACAGGCACACTTGTCCGCACATTCCAAGTTCTGGAAGATAAGGTTTCATTGCGTAAGGACCGGTTAGGCGTGCATGGACGTGTACGTGTTTGATGTATGAATATACATGGTAGTAAGAATATCACCATCGGCCTGATGAAACACAAGAAATATGGTATCCACTATGCAATAATAGATGGCGATATAAGGGGCTGGACATTGCTGGTAGTTATCAAATTTCTAATATATTATAAAATCTTATGAAAGAGACCGAAGCAGCGAACCAGACGCTAAAGAGTGTGAAAGAGGTAGAAGATAAGGAAGCAAGGATGATCCAAAATGGGCAAGACAGTCCTGTGGACTGGGATAACTTACAGTCCTGTGGACTGGCATGGAACGCATTATACAGATTATGCAAAATTATCGATTGCAGTTCTGGTAATAATATTGCAGATATTATTGCAAAAGTATCGATTGCAGTTCTGGTAATGCCTATGCCTAGTGGGGCAGGCATTAGTGGACAGATTGAGATGCTAACAGTGTAGACACCGGAACAAATATCATGTCCCTCTTAGACTTAGCATATGATGATGGGGCCGTTTAAGATTAATAGTAAAATCGTCTGATCAATTCTGGTTGTTGTCTTCAATTGAAACCCATTAAAACCATTACGGACGAAACATATCACAATAAAATATGGGCAAATTCGCTTGGTTCTTCTTTATGTAAAAGTAATAGAGAACAGACCATATTTCCGTTCTACCCAGATATTCAGCAGGGAAACTTTCTTTACTTAAAATTTATTAAAAATATTACCCACTAACCAACTTTGTTGATATGATCAATTAATTTCTCTGCCTTTGCTGAAAAGAAAATTAATTATTGTATGGAATCAAAATTAGTTACAGATATCAACAAATGTAGTAACAAAGAGGTAAGTTCTGTTCTGTTTTTTGAGAGTTTACAACTTAGAAAGCAATTGAGGACCCAGAAACAAAATATTGAACAGCGATATTAAATCCTAAGAGAAGATGGGGAGAATTTAACTAAGGGCATGCATAAATCTTTTCGGCATGACTTTTGAAGTTCATCGAAAAAACTTTACGACAATTAGTGGATTCGAAAAAATCAATGGAGATCGCCTTAAATAATCTTCATCGTGATTCAATAAAAGGCTAGTAAAATAAATCAATTCAGTTCCCACATACCCAAAAACCTATGTTCCTAGATGCTGTCAACACAACTTAAAACCCTGTCCATATGCTCCTAAAAAATGTACCCATTAGAGAAATTAAAAGAAGCCTTTAACATAGGGGCTCAACTAATTTCAAAACAAAAACCTAAGAGGAGGTTGGTTTATTGAGACTAACCTAACAAATGACAGGTTAACGTCACTAAAATAAATAGCAACGAGAACATCACAGCAAGGCTAGAGTTTATTTTAAAAGAAAAGCAGTAGCATATACATAGTACCTAGAGTAACGATTTGATTTATTCAAGGAAGAACACAGCAAGCCTCCGCAGCTGTAACAGCCTCATGCAGGAGGATCCCACCGTCGATGGCAACAGATCAAAGCAAAATAGTTCCTGTTGCATAACAAAGAAAAAACCTCCAGTCAATGATGAAAAACTAGGGCAGATTAAGCTTCTGAACGAATCTACACAAAGATGAACATTGCGTAGAAAGACTCAGATCCACATTGCGTATATTAGATCATAGAACTTGCGACCAACAAAGCAGAAGAGGACCCACAATGTACATAAAAGAGAGAGTAAAAAAAGAGAGAGATTAAATTTAAGATCAGATCATAAATATTTACAAAGAGTAAAAGAAGAGAGAGATACATACATCCATTGACAAAGAGCACAGATCTCCATTTTGAACCAGTCAACCATTTTCGAGGTGCAGTCCAGTCCAACTTCCTCCATTTCACACATACACTCTACGGGCGGACTCCCAGATATGCCACTCTCCCACTATGAACTTCTACAACTACCACCATCACTCCGAGTTCTTCCAACGTGCTTCAGCTTGAAAATAAGACTCTGTAACAATGTTTGATATATACAGAGGCACTGACAATTCTTAAGAAGACTCTGTAACAGCTTGAGAATTCTTTTCACAATGTTGTTAGAACTGACGCTTGAAAAGAAGGCAAGGTAACAAACTTTAGAATAGGCGCGCTTCACAAAGCTTGAAAATATCTTCTTTACAAACTTGAAAATATCTTCCAGGTTGTGTAACAAACTTTTAATGAAAAGGAGTGGTAGCATGAAAAATATCTTCCTTTAACGGATATAATAGATGATTCTAGGCTTCCTTGCTTTCCTTTAACGGATAGAATGGATGCTTCCAGGGGCGGCCACATCTACTTCAACGGATAGCATAAAAGAAGTGCGCCCACATCTACTTTTAAAACATCTTAAAACAATGTGCAGTGTATGCTTTATGCAACTAAATCAAGAGCCATTTTTATTTGCAAAAACTCTTTTAATTAGTACAATTACGTAATAAGATTTAAGACTGTGTACCTGGATGGTCGTATATATATAACATTATCTATTTGCTTTTTGTTTTTAAATATAGAGTTTATATGTTTATTTTTAAATTCCACTTTCATTTTATCTTATTATGAGTAATTTTAATAATCAATTTTATATCATTAAATTAAAAGGTTAAATTTTGATATTATAGTTTATATTTCAAGTCATAACCATTTTCATTAATGTAAATATAATTATGTAGTGTTATCGTTTAATTTCATTATTAATATTATTATGCAATGTTATTTTCTAAACAAATATCTTATCTTTGCAATCAACGTGAAGTATTTTTTAATTCTAAAATTTAGCTTATTTTTATATAGGTTATTTCTAAATATTTGACCTTTCTTGCATCTGAACTTGGAAGGAATTACAAATTTCATACATTTTGAGCAACAAACTAATACAATGTTTTAACAACAAATTTCTATTTTCAATTTTCACTTTACAAATTAAGAATATCTATGGTAAATCTAGATAGTTAAAAATATTTTTAATTTCTTTTTTTAATAGATATATGTTTAAATCATATATTACTTCTCTTACAATTGATAAAAATTATAATAATAACAATTTTAAATAAAGTTAAAATTTGGTTATTTTTATGATTTTTTATAAATCTTGGTAATGGGAGATGTATGAAAACATAAGTGTCATGCCCACAAATTAGACCAATAATTCAATATGCCTCGTCAGTGTGACAACATGTTCCCTCAACAATGACATGACGAACTTGTGATTGCTTCACTTACACTATGCCTCTAAGCTTATACTTTTTTTATACATTTAGTTAATAATGTTTAGTGGAATATAACATATAACCAAATCACATATACGATTTCTCTTAACTTCAATCTTGCATAAACATAACATGTAATCATACTATCTTCATGAAACAATAAAGTTGCACCGAAATGTATAAATCACCATATACATGTGATACAATTCTGCACGAATACAATGTGTATGGATTGGTCCTTATACAATTATAAGAAATAAAAATCCATAGTGTACTCCAAGATTGGGTGTGATTTATCAAACCCACTCTCTCACAAATATAAAACATTATGAATCAAATGTGAGCCTTCTCAATACTTGAGCATGGATTCTCAAGTCACCCTAAAATGCAATAAAATGTTTGCACAATTCTTCATTGTTTACTCGAGTACAACTTACCAAGGCAACCAAAAGATAAATTTGAATCCATACTCGAGTCACCCTACCTAACAGATTCTAACCTAATGTGAGTATTGTAGCGAATTATTTATACTAGACCTACAACAACTTGAAACACCTCCCAAATTTATCTACAAAAAGAACGTGTTGATGACCAGTATCCGAACTATACAAAATGGTTCTAATTAGTCTACCTCTCAAGGAACATATCAATTGTCTCAAAAGGACGTCATAGTTATCCCTCAATTCATAATGTGGGTTATGATTCATTGTAATGTTTTACCTTTTGCAAGTGTCAATTTTTTTTCTCCTCCAAATTCCAACCATTATGTATAAATTCCCCCTCCAAAGGGTGGAAGGTGGACGGTAAATGTTTTTGAAGACTAGCTACACCTTGATCTAACAATTCAAATTTGAAGTATAACAAAACCCCAATTTAATGTATAAATAGGTGCACACAAGTAGCATCACCTAGGCTAGCCTATTAATCTTGCCATTTACCAATTGGCTCGACTCATAGTGTGATCATCTCATGATGCCATTGAATAGTATGTACCACTATGAACGCACATTGTGTGCCATGATCATTGTATTGACCTCTTCCTTGGTTCCTCATGCCACCCTGAGGCCATCATGCCACACTAATCTAGTGACTCTTTTAATGTCGTAGTCAAATCTCATGTATTCACCATGTCTTGGTCCATCTAATGTCTTGTTTTGCCTCATTGATCCCATATGAAGGGTGGAAGCTGGAAGGTCAAGTTTTGTGTCCCTTGGTCGCATTGTAAGCAGACACTCTAAATTTTTTATGTAACAAAACCACCATATAATATGTAAGTAGGTGCACAAAAGTAGTGGCACCCATGCTGACCTATGGGTCATGACATCTCCAACCTTGGTTGACTCATTATGCCATCATCCCATAATTTCATTGCACCACATGTGTTCGCATGCATACAATTCATGTGCCATGATCCTCATCTTGTCCTCATATTCAATCCATCATGCCTCATTGAGGTAATTGTTCCAAATTCATCCCATGACTCGTATAATGTTGCAGCCTCCTTATGGTCCCATCCCATGTCTCAACGATGTCTTGGTCCATCTCATTTCTTGTTTTGTCTCATGTCCCGATACCATATCAAGTGTAAGTGCATTTTTTCCTATTGTGACTTCCCCCCTTCACATGTGTGCTCATAAAAAATGGTGTAGGAGAGGAACCCATGTCTTCTCAACACAAATCAACATCTCAACTCTCCATTTCATCCCATCACAAGAAAATTTACAAACATTGCGGCTAATTTTACAAATACTATGACACGCAATCCTCCATGTTCTTTGTCCGAGTTATAGTTGAGGAACATACGTGGACCAATCATAGGAGTGTTAGATCATTACACACTCATGAAATTTTATCTTCCTAAAAAATGAACCCCCTTGGAATCTTATCAATCCTTAAGCCATAAATACAATTAAAGTAAAACTTCTCATGTTTGTGACATTGTATATCATCTACTTGTGAATACTCAAACCTAACTACCATGTGCTAGATATCATTATGTATTTATATAATTAGGTAGATAATTTGATTTCGATGCCAAATCAACAATAACACATGCCACTCCATACATGTGAAATGACCCTAGAATTTCAATGTCATATAAGAATCCTCCCCATAAGCTCATCGTCTCTAGTCATGAAGGAAGTACCCTTAGGTCACTCTCACACATCTAAGATTCACCACCCTGAGTAACTAGCAATGATCCCATCTCCATGTGGCTCATTAAGAATATGAAGTGGAGTAGCCTCGAGGACTACCTATACCAACTAAATTGTCTAGTATATTTTCTCTTGGAATTTCTCATTCTACCCCTCAATGAGCTCCATCAGATATTGTAAAAGCTCATTTTAATCCTAGGATTACTCCCCCATACCTCATTGGAACTGTAGGGGAAGAAATCTCAAGCTTTAATGGAAGGTCCCTTTTTGTACCGTCATGTGAAACTATTGTGTTGCGTTCCAGCTAATTGCATGGGGTTAAGCCCCTTTCACGTACCCCGCCACTTATGTCTTACATTCCTTTCTGTTACAACTATCCATGTGGAATTCATGACTTCCACATCACCATGGGAATAAAATACCCATGGGATTGCGACTAACACCTCAAGAAATCATAGGGATAGAGTCACCGTGGTGATGTCATTAAATTTTTATATTTAGGGTGATGTGACACCCTCCACAAGGCTCCACTTAGAAATTTCCACGTGTCACCCATTTATATGCCACTTGGCCCCATAGAAAACCCCAAATCTATGTGACGCATGTCCTTCGTTTGAGGTTTCCACAAATATATGAGGCCACCACACATAACACACTAGCCATGTGTCCCATCCAGGTATTATCATGACCTAAATGATTAACCTTACCCCCGACAAGGAGGTCCTACCCTATATTACCACTTGAATCGACTTCCCACGAGGTCCAAACTAGCAAGCCCTTCTCTCCTTCAGCTAATGAAATTAGAGTTCTTGTGACATACATAATCATGTTTTGGGATTTCATTGGTGCTTGGTCATGGTTCTCTACCACAGATGGCCTATTATGACTATAAGGAATATCCTTTAATGACTTAAGGCTCATACCACACACTTTTCCATACGAGTACATTTTTATATATATGGTAGTAAATATATTTAGAGATATCCCTTGTGAGCTTATATTGTGTGCACATACACAATGTCGTGTTATCCTTCCTGACCTTATAGAGGCTTTGTCCGGGTCTTCAATATATATATATATATATATATATATATATATATATATATAGATAGATAGATAGATATAACATGCATATACTATCCTTCCCAAGCTTGGCACTAATAAAATGAGGTGTGACGGACAATATCTTAAATGCACAATTAAGTTGTACAAAGATTTATCAATTCATTCAAACTAATTCCCATTAGAGAAAATTCAATCTCATAATAGTTCAAGAATACACATGCCCCTTAGGATAATAATGAAATTAAACAAGTTTATGAACGCATGCGAGAATCCATTCAATTAACAAATAACCTTACAAGAATTCAATATTTCTCAAATATGCAGGAAACCACATTGCATACTAAATCACAGACATTGACCAACACATTAAATAAGTACCAATACATGCCTTAATTCAACACATTAAACATATTATAAATATTAAAGTGAAATACCTTTAGTATCAATTATCTTGTAAAATGTGTTGAACAAATGAGATTGGGACATTGACTCTCCACCCAACCATAGACACACTACAACTAAGCCTTTGTTGTAATAGTCACCCCAATTCATATTTTGATACTTCAAGATGCGTGCTCAATGGATTGAACGAATGTTTCCCTCTAAAATAGGGACTCTATATGACCATATACCTCCACATTACAACTACTACATGCAGTCACTTTATCACATCGAATCCAAAGGAGCGCGCCTAAGAGATCCTCTTCCACCTCCCTATGCTTAATGGAATGAATTGTCTACTCCTTGCATTCTACTAGAAGCATATGGATATTCACTCTTTCTTCCCCCATAGTAGTGCCTGAAGTGTGATGGATGATGTTGTCTCCACTCCATTCTATTCCAAGAGTAACTCCTCAAGAGTTCCATCTTGGTGGCTCTTTTCGACTACCATAATAAAACCATTTTTGGTTGCATGACAAAGACTCTAGTCACTTGTTATCTCTAAGCTCGACCATAGTGGTTATGTTTTTTTACAAAAATTATCTGCAATCCCTCATTCAATTTACCTACTGGGGATTAAGGGAATGTTTTCATGGTAGCACAACTGATGTATTTTATTAATATTCTTTCCTCCCTACATTTTGAATTCATACAAGGAAGTATGGTCCTTTTTTCTACTTTGTCGTTGTAACAGATCTGACCTACAAATTTAATAAAATGAAAAATATTCTCAATATCTATCAATAATCCCAAAATAATGAGAGAAAAAAAAATATAGAATCTTCAAATATTTATTAATCTAAACCCTTGAGGTAGGGTAACACCGTACAACTACTCCTTAAGGAAGGAGATCACTCCAGAAGCCATATTATTGTCAATACAATAGTCCTTAACGTCCCTCAATGGAGATTCTCTAGCCTCTATATAGGCTTCATACATAAAATACAATGGGTAGCTACCATAGGTCATACATCCAATACCATGGGCTTACAACATTATTTCCTAACTACTTGTAGTCCCTTGCATAATGTGGGTTAGCCACTCTATTTATTAATTATGGCTCATGTATTTATCATCCTTACATTACATTATTTCCATGGGTACCTCCCCATTTACCCCATATGGTCCCCCCTAAGTATACATCATATTATCCCACCTAGGTGTACCTCATATTATCCCCCCTAGGTATACAACAATATTGTCAGTTTTGTGTTTTCTTATTTTTAATCGGCCTCTTTCTACAATTATGTTTACATAACCAACACCATTTTTCTATTAAAGAAACTATGTTCATCATTATCATACCTTTTATTTTTTATGCACTGATGTGATTCTCTTTCTCATCAAAAATTGAGTTCTCTTGATTGCTTTGATGACCGCCCTTTTTCCTTTGTTGTTAATGTGCCCTATTTTATAGTGATATGTTGTTTGGAGCATTGTTTTTGGATTTATTGGAGCAGCCTTGCTAATTTATTGAATCTTCCCTACAACTTCATTATATCTCTAATAGATTCCACTCCATGTATACTATCTTTTAATATCTTTATGGATGCTGGATGAATCCCTCTTAATTGGATTTTGCGATATTTTTGTTGCCTTCGGTTACCAACATGATACCATTTAAAGTTAAACCCATACATCTAAAGCTGATTAATAAAAAAAATTCTTTGGCAATAGATTCTGATGTAACACAATATATAACTTGTCATTAAGGTTGGATAAGGAAAATCAGGACTCGTATTTCAATCATAGTGTTCAAGTAAGAGATGATATCAACCATAAAATTCATTGAGTTGAAGTGGTGGAACTGCCTCTAGGACTTTGAGATAGTATGGGTGTACTGATTTGCAGGAAGGAGAAATTGGAATGTCAATCCATTCACTCCATATTGATTAACAATAAGACCTTCATTTTTTTTCTATTCCCTACAGTAAAATCAACCATTGTGTTTATGACCTACATTAAACCTTTAAAGGAGATGATATTTCCAATATAGGTTTACTTTCTCCATGAGATGGTCTTCCTGATAGAAGCTTCATGATTTAGAGGTGTATGTAGTTTAGTTATAAAAATATCATCCTAAAAATCATTTCTTTTTAAATATTCTACTCTCTAAAAAAATCATGATCTTGTTTGCACTATGATTAACATTATCAATAGAAAAATATTAGATGGAGGATCCCCTTTTTTCCTAAATCTATGGAGATGTTTGTTATTCCTTAATCTTCATCATATTTAGTAGAATACACTAATTCAAAAAGGAAGAGGTCATGACCTTGAGCTATTTAGATCTCTCTGAGAAGCATAATGTGTAATATTAAGAAAGTGGGAAATGGAATTGATATCATTTGTTGATGGTAGAGATTTCAGATGAGGTTTTGCACCACCACAGAGCAAGGTAATAAGCATAGGTATATGATATATGGAGCTTATTTCTCTTTTTACAATACTTTCAATAGGCCAATCTTCCACCAAAATTATTTTTCAATGTCATTTAACCCTTGGAAGCTTGTAAAGGTATCTGGACATCTCAAAAATATGTAGTTGTCTTTGATAATGGCTACAAGTCTTGGCATAGGATAAATAAAGAAGTTGTGAAATAACATAGCAATGTGGAAATATTACGATCTCAATATAATTGAAATAGCCTATACCATGAGATTCACACATGCAAAGTTTTAGAAAATGATATTGGTCAAATTATACAAGCCACTTGTTCACGTGACTAACTCCTACATTGCTCACTGAAAATGGGATATTCTTTTTTACTATTGTGAAAGTCAAACATGTCACAAGAACATATTTTATAATTTATTTTCATGGTCAAGACCTTTCATAAGCAAGAAACACATACGTGGGAAAATTAAAATTAAGTTTATTGGTTACCAAGTTCATAATATATGATAAAAAAAACCTTTATAGTATGGTGTAATTGTTTTAACCAACCAACCAAGTTAGCTATGCCATTACAAACATCTCTAAGAGTACTCATTGGGAGCTATAAAATAGAAAAACATGTTTATGAACTCAATGTACTTGTTTACAGAGGGCCAAATACGATGCAACCTATGATGCATTTTATCCAGATTCTTCAATTCAGGTTAGAAGAAACTATCCAACATCGAGAGAATATCCCCACTCATTGGATGAATCATTTTACTTATCCTTTTCCAAAGAATCCCATGAAGGTTTTAGTGGCTTTCGATTATCAAAAATTTAAATCAATTTTGAAATCAAAGATGTACCACTTGCATTAAAAAAAAGCCATTGATATGGCATGAGTAGTTGCAGTTTTGATGCCTAAATTTAGGGAATGTGTTATAATGGAATCATGGGCTACCACCACTCATTATTTTCTTTCCATTTTTTTACTATCTACTTGAGAAGTTCTGACACAAAACTAGCCTGGGAATGCGAGTGAGCATATTGGTCCGTTAAAGTTTCTCATTAAGTGCAAAAATAAGAATTTTCAATTGAAATATGAGAAGATCAATTATTCCATGGAAGACCCACTACAAAATTTTTTCCCAAATTTTCCTCAAGGATTGTCCTCATTTTTTTTCTTATAGTGATACCTGATGCCTACAGTGTGAAATAAAAGAGAAATATAACCCAACATTATACAACAGAACATTAAATCGACATTCAAGGAGCATCCTCATTTTGTTGCCTTAATTATCAATTGACGAAGCTAGTCAGAAATAAAAGAGCATGCACCTCTATAGGGAATTAACTATTTTTTGTTGTTTTCATGCCTCAGTTGACACTTCAATTGATGATAAAAAACCATGAATTTGGTGATTACTCCTAATTTAACACTCCTAAATTGGCCTGAATATCTTCACTTGAAATATACATGTGAAAGACATAAAAAATTTCTATTTTTCAAACTCCTCTACTAGTACTTCAACTTTGGCTTTGTTTTACTAAGAAGACATCTCACAGAGTTGTCATAGTTTTGAAATTTTGAGACAATTCCTCTACATGCTCCCACTTTTCCAACTTGTTGTAGAGAAAAAGATGAATCCCATTGATGGATGGTGAATAATTGTAGTACATTAGCATGGCAAGAGTGTGTTTCAAAATGCAATGGAAAGAAAGGAAAATGAAAGTTGTGGAATTCCATAGATTCATTCAGTGTATCAGTTCTTTGGGTAACCTTATGCTCCTGCTTCCTGAAACCAACAAAAATAATTATTCATGAACCCTCACAGGAGGAGTCACCTTCACTCTCTACCAATGTTACATGAACAATACTCGTATAAGACTTGTATTTCTATTTTCTTAGAAACCCATATAATATTTTGGAATGACCTTTATAAGTGTTGTATAAGGCTCATAAAAAATTTTCTTCCCTCCATTTTCCTTTCCCTCTACATGATCTCTAGAAAAAAAGGAAAAAAAATATAATTTTGAGGGTCTTTGCTGGTCTTACGTGGGTTAAATGTGATTTTGATGCCGGTGGTGGAGTTTAACATGGGTTTTCATGGGTACTGGTAAGAACTACAAGTTCTATGTGAGTGATATGTCTCACTATAAGACCCATCAAGACCCATGGGTAGTCACGGGTATTATAAGGATCATGCTTCATGGCTCTCTACAGGCATTTCCTTTTTCCCTAATCACCCCACTCTACAAACGTGAGTTTTTTACCTCCATTAGCATACTAGGGTTTGAAAAAAAGAGTTAGGAGATTTCCTACTACCATCAAACTATTATCTATCCTCGTCCTTTGTGTTTCATGAAGAGTAATATATTTCAATATTCAAAGACAAAATTGTACAAGAGGTGAGGAGGAATGGATTTCATGCATATTAATAATATTCATAAAATCCATGCCCAAATGCAAGTTGTGGAGAGCAACAAGAATTAGTAGCGTCAAGTGAGTATTTTTTTTTTTCGAACGTCCATCAGCATCATTAGAAAGGGCACATGGCAATTAATTTCTAAAATATTTTTTTTCTCCTCTATAGGTTTTTTATTAGTTCATACATAAGCCTAGTTCATTTTCAAGTATTATGAATGTTATCAAAAATCATATCCATTTTGTAAAATAGATTGTGGATCTGAGTAGAAAAGGTTGTTTGGCACATGTAATCCAATCTCACCTCTAGTGGCTATACCAAGAGAACTCATGGTAGAAAAAGATTGCCTTGGTTCCATCCTAGTTTGGCTACTAGTAATATGTTCTACTTCCCATATTGTAGACAGTGACCATCTATCTTTGCAAAAGGTACGACATGTTTTCAAATTTTGGAATTTGGTGGATGTTAGACAACACTAGGTAATTTTTTTGAGCTATCTTTACATTTCCAATATATTCCTGCAATGTGAATAAATTCAACGCTAAGGGTTCAATAGTAAATTTGTGAATATTATTGAATTTTTTCTAGTTTTAAATTTTAAAATTTTTAGAAGTTTGACATTTTTTTGTTCATTTAAAATATTTTAAATTTAATTAAAAAATTTCCTTCATATCTATAAAGTATTGAATCCATGGTTTTATCCACAGTCATGCATGTGCGTGAAAAGTACCCAACATAATAATCAACATTCATATATTCATTACAGTAGTTTGTCCCTCATTAGTAATATCATATAATACATGCATAGCCATCAACAATGGAGAAAATAAAAATCATCTGATACCCACATAGCCATCAAAAATGGAGTAAATAGAACAGAAAAAGAGTTTATGTTGGAGGGCTCTAGCTCAGTTATAAGGTTAAATAAATTGGAGAAGATGTTTGATTCCCATAACAAAAAATTTCAAGTATTTTCTTTGCTACCATTACAAAGGACAAGAAAGGTGTTGTTATATAGTAATCAAGGTGGAAAATATGTATTTCCATGCATTTAGATCTTAAACTACGTGTCATAAAATGTGTAGAGATTCATATAGGTTTTTTTTAATCCCCATGCTTAATAAATCTAGAGGGAAGATGGAGTTTTATATTTTTTATATTTTGAATCAACCAATTTGTAACAACGTGATATAGGTGAGAACGTGTTGTAATTTCTGGAGAGATGGTACTATTTTATTTTTTTTTTTTTGTGAATTTGGTAGGTCCTTACTATTTTCTATTATCATAAAAGTAGATTGCATCATATACAAAGTTGATGGCCTCAACCTGCCCATAGGAAACCAGGTCTATTGGCCACCTTAACGCATTGAAAGCCATCCAAAATTGAAACTGTTTCCTTCTTCTACTTGCCGTAGTGGCCAGTTTACTATTTAAAGCATTAACTAAATGAAAATTAAAATCATAAACACTATTCCTCAAAATTCATAAAACAGAGGTTGGGTTACTACCCATCTTAAGAGTCTATTGGTGCAGGATCCTTAGTAGTGGAACCAGACATGTCCACTTGCTGCATCTGTTGAATCTGCTTCTCAATTCGGTCTATTCGAGTTGTCATTTGATATTGTGACACCTTTATTTGCTGAAGCTTAATGGTAATATCCTGAAATAGTGCAATAACTGACAGTGTTTCATTCCCTTGCCCTGGATGAAGACTTTGCATTGCTTTAGCCAGGACACATTTCATTATCCAATACGTATGAACAATTTGATTAAACAATGAGAGACACCATCTTGTATTGCCTAGATCAGTAATGAAGTCCATTATTTCCTCCTCTGCCTCATTATCCTCCTCATTACTGTGACTTTCTTTTTCCCATCCCTAGATTTTATTATTGATTTGGAGAGGGTTCCCAAGAGAATACGCTTGTGAGATATTTTGTAATACTTCTTGCTTTGTCTTCCTGCCTCTTTTACTAGTCTCAGCCATGGGTTCTACCATCTTCTGCTTCCCTTTATCCTGAGCACTGACCTTACTCTTCTTCATTTTCCTCTTCACCAAGGCTTTTTTCTTAAGGTTCTGCTTAAAATCTGTGTAATCTGTCTGAGAGCTTGTATGACGGAAGACCAGAGATATTATAGTTAAACTTTGCATTTTCAAGGAAAAATATTCCTCTAGCACATAATTCACAGAATTATTGTTGTAATTCCGTTGACTGAGATAACAGCTAGGTTGTCAGAGATAGAGACTATGACAAAAGATATAGGCAGATTTCCAAATATGACAATGGCCTTTTATTCCTTATGAACAGAGATCATAAAATTTACCTTCTCTGTGATGACCACTAGTGTAGAGATGCGCAGACTGTGACCAAAACGGATAGACAAGATATGCACATAAACTATTATGAATTTCCCCTATGATTTTATAGATTTTCAAACAAGGTATTTTTAAGATGTTCCCCTGCCTAGAACAGACGAGGCATTGAAACAGACAACAGAGGCCCCAATTATTCCCTAAGTCATTTATATTTTCCAAACAAAGGCGGAAACATGAGAAAAAAAACTTGTGAGAATCCTCAAACGAGGTCGCTTGCCCAATAAGCCTAATTTCAACTCCATGCATCCAGAAATTATAATAATTTGAAAACAATTTCAATTTCCCATCAGAAGTAAACTTGCATGCATGCTTGGAATACATGGTGCTTATGAAATATAACTCCTTGACGCTACAGGGATCACGAAAACAAGGTTGAATGGCTTCTTGTAATACTAAGAAATTTGAATTCCTGACCTTTAGATTGTTAATATCTAATTTCATTCCACACATTTTGAATCCTTCTCTATCGAGCTCATCTACAAATTAATAAATAGAAACGTAATAGAAACGTAATAGAGAGTCATACCCGAACCCCGCGGTGGGAAACCTCCCTATAAATAATACGCACTAGTAAAGGGTTATCGCTGCGCCTCCTTCTTTGAAATGTTTTACGCGTATTCCCCTGTTGCCTCCTTAAGCTTTTCTTATTTTTCATATTCCGATGCTCTCCTGACAATCCAACATGTCTTAATAAATGTGGCATCATTTCAAATAATGCCGCATACTTGGTGATATGCATGTCGACTGAGTTCTCATGCATGAACCATTGTCCAGTCAGTGAGATCACCTTCCACCTGCCTTGTGGCACTTAACAACAAGAACCTTAATTGAGGGGCTACTATTTGCTGCATTAGATGATAGAATTTCCAAAATTAGAATTTGATTTTGCATCTCTTGAGCTTTGAGTTTATGGTGGTTTTTATCAGCCCTCTAACCTAAAGAAAGTTGTAATTTATGACCTTGTTGAAGACATGGTTGGTCTATTGGATGCCTTGGATATTGAGAAGGAAACTATATGTTTGGACATACAATGAAATCCAGAGAATATGTACTACTCGGTTGGTGAAAATGTTCATTGTAACTACTTCTATTTTGCATAATTTGTGATTGAAACGATGTTTCTAGATTCAGTCTTTGAATTATTTCGCAAATGAATTAATGTCAATTAAAATGTTAGTGGAAAATTCAATATATTGTATTTTAGTGCAAGGATGGTCATTCAACTACTATGATGATAATAATATAATATGTTATCCATGTGACTTGTAGGAGTTTCTCAAGAATAAGAATATGAATAATATTCCAACTATGAATCAGATCATTAATTTGCTAAATTTGCTAGGAAGTTAGAAAGGGGATTTGAAAAATATAAAGGAAAACTCCCCTTCAAAAATTTTGATTGTGGAAGGTTTGGAAATTTTTCATCAAGAATATTTACGTGTTTCCCTTAACCATTATTTTTTGAAGTTTCGGTTATGATTTGTGTGCATAAGTCCTCGAATCTTTAAGGAACGTTTGTGGATCACTGAATCTGAAATTTGTGGGAGAAAAATAAACACAATCCCCAGTGTCCACATCCTAACTATATAAGGTATTATTCTGACAATGAAGAAGGGAACCACTCGAATGTATTCGAGCACCATTAGATTGAGGACACAATTCTTTCAGTTTCCCCGTCACTTCCTTCATGTAATGTGAGTAGTCACTGGCATTCAAATAGTTCTGATTTCTATCATGGCAGAAATTTGCATCAACTACTTATTATAGAGATGGGATGCTAAATACAAGAAGCTGGTGCGAATTTTTGCCATAATAGAAATCTGACGGCATAGATGGGGTTTTTAATTTATTGGTTATACACTTCTTAATAACGTGGGTTTCAATATTCAGTTTTTATATCAAAGAAAGCATTGGAAGGGGCTTGAAATAAATTGGATAGGGGAATAAAATTAAGCAGTGCTCACAATTTATTCATCAAACATGGTATTAGTTTTCTATGTTGATTTCCTTCGTATCTAAATAATATATATTGTTTCTTGTCCAGTTTTTGCAACAACAAAATTAAGTTGATAGAGATGAAACTATGTTTGATCTTGAGGAAAGAAAAATAATTGTCTTGGAATGGCTAAAGGTAACATCAAGGAATGGCAAAGAAATTTGTGGAGGAGGCAGTTGCATTCGCATAGGAGCGAGTGCATGAAAATTATAACTCACACCAACCATCTCACATGATGTTCTCACTAGAAAAGCATCTCTCACTCAAGTAAGGAACATGCCAAATACTATGAAGATATAGAACTTCAATTGAAGAATGATGCCATAACGTCATTGGAATGGAGATAAGAGGTTAAGGAATAAATGATTTATTTTTTTCAAAGTAGGATAATGAATCACCATGTGGGATAAGCCACGATCCTCATATGGGGCAGGGCTGTTCTACCAAAAATATGACTTTGTAAGAGCATTTCTTAGTCTCTAGATGGTATTTTGAAATTTCCATTTGATGGTTATACTATTAGGACATGCGTAGTCTTTTAACCATTCCTCTATTATGGCCCTTGAAACTGGCACATAATATATGGTTTCCTTATTTTCACTATTCCTCTATTTTTCAACACTTTTGCATCATTTTCTCATGAAGATAAGGAACATGCCAAATACTATGAATATATGGGCTATTCATTCAAGAGTATTTCCATCAATTCAGTTAGATGGAGAGAAGACAGAAAGGAAGAAAGGTCTTCTGGTTTGGAAAATTTAACATTCAAGGGGGTGGCTCCTGATGTATGCATATAAAATTACCATACAGAGTCTAAGTGAAAAAGCTTCATAGTTATATGGCATATCATACAGATATTGCAAAAGGTAGTAGCTCATGTTGTTTCTTTGGTAGAAAAAACCACAATTATGGTAACCATTGGTGTAATTGTTATTACATTGAATAATGTGGGTAAGAACAAGATAATCATATGAAATATTCATAAATATCATTTTGACCCTTCATCATGTGCTCTTTCCTCCCAACCAACTCGGTAAAAACTCCATTTTTTGGAATAATTACAACCTGGAAACATTACATCTGATAATGCTAGTATAGATCCTTGTTGCTAATAAGGTTTTGCAGAAAAATAAATGAGGTTCTAGAAAGAAAATCCTTGGAAATATAAAAAAAATATCAGATGATAGAACTTCCAGGAAATATCACACAATATTTCAAATGATAGAAATTGTAGGAAAATATTGGAACTGAAGAAACGTAGACATGAATATGTGAAAATATTGAACGAATCAGCTACCTGTAAAACTCAAGAGAAATATAAGATATTTGCAACAATAGTATAGATTGTTCACTAAAAAATGTAGTTTCTCTCTTTCCCTGAAAAGAGGAAAATTTTGTGATTTATTCCATTGTATTTGATGATTACATCTAATAAACTATAAATCCAATTTCATATTATGTTTTCATGTTGTTTAATTGAATTATTGGGTGGAGAATTCCAAAAAAATCTTACAACTTTCAAATCAAGGTTAATATCAAAATCAAAGTCTTTGTGCTTGCACAAGTTTTTTTTTAAACAAAAATGGATAACCAAGATGTGTATTAATGCAAAATAAAATTCCAACATGGTGTTAGATTGCTGGTTTATTGGTTTATGGATTTGATACCTTATTTAGATAAGTTATTTTTTATTGAGTTAAAAATAGGAGTTGCATGATTATGGACATTACAAAGATTATGCCATTATGTATGAAGAATTATTTTTAAATCAATGTTTGTCTATTAAATTTCAATGACTTCCATAATTTCTTATCCAATTATTTAAATGGATCTAGCTCATTGGAAAAATAATTGTCTTATAAGTAGCAAGTTGGTGGTTTGATTCCATTGTACCCTAACAAGAATCAATTAATAACATTGTAGTTTATTTTAAATTAAATACTTTTTATATTTATCTATTTCAATTGTGAGATATTTTTCTGGTAATATTGTATTAACGTTAAATATAATTTTTTATTTTCTCTAAAAAGACAATATTTGGGATTAAAGACATATTGTCTCTATAAAGACAATATTATTTAATCTCAACTATTGTATCTGGAGAGAAAAAATATTTTTTTTAGGAAAAGACAATAATGCTTGTGGTATATATTTTCTTCATAGAGACAATATTTTGAGACAGTAATTTGAGATAGTGGCTTAAAGAAAATCTTTAAGACAATACACAACTTTTATTTTGCCTCAAGTTAAGACAATTTAACAAAAAATTGTCTCAAATTTTGTCTTTAAATCCCTTTATATGTAGTAGTGTATATTGTGTTTATAGAAACAATTTTTTAAGACAATAGTTTGAGACACTTTCTTAAAGATAATTTACAATTTTTTTTAATCTCAAATTAAGACAATTTGCTCATAAAATATTTTGAATATTGTCTAAAAACACCCCTCTCTATAATATTATGTCCTCGGTTATGATTCTTGTATTTGAAACACTTTAAAATTATTATATGTGCTATCGAGTATGCACATAAATTTGTACTACTACTCTGTTGATATGGAATTGTCTCTCGATTCTAGGGATTAGTTGATTAAAATGACACATCTATGAATTTCCTGAGTGTCTATACATGATGTGTATTCAAGTTATTTAATACACTGAATTATTCAAGTTATTTAATACACTGAATTTTTACAAATTTAGTATATTTGATGGATGCCATTCCTCTTATGGGTTATAGTTATGGGGCATTTCTGTTTTTATTTTGCTCAGAAAAATCGCTATAATCATATACGTTTGTTATACTTTGTGAATATATTTATTTTAATACGATATATGACCATAGTTTACAAAAATTCCGAATTGAATTAGAATATAACTTCAAAATTTACGTAACTTGATTAACATATGGTTCGTTCTTGGGTGAATTTTATTTCGTGATATTTAGTTTCACTATTTGTTTGAAACAAAAGATTTGTTTTCTCGAATTTTATTCTGCTAATAGAACTTGGTAAATTACACAATATATACTGTGTCTACTGTGTCTCTTTTTGATGATTCATTGTTGAGCTCTTATATATTTGATAACTGTCTGAGGAATATATATTTTTCCTACATGTTGTCACCATTGATTAATTCATATTGTTATTCAAAGTTGAATGTAATATTTTCACTTGACATCCCATTGTACCCGACGGTAAATTTCTAGTCTCTCTACTGAATGTGTTGTGTTGCCTAGTTCGTATTAAAACTAAACCATTCCAGCATCGGCTCTGAATTGAGTTGAATGAACCACATTGCAAATTAGTCGTGTGGTTTCCTTTCATACTTTCTCCACTACACTCAATATCTATTGTGATAATCGAATTTGAGCAACATAGTTGCTATTTATTATTCCACTTTTACTAATAGTTTTCATAGTTGCTAACAAATTTCCTTACGTTTTTCATCTAGTTCCTGTCTTTATGTTATAATACTATTTCCCTTCTCACGACTATTACCATAAACCCCAAACTCATTCAAACGTTGATATGGGGACAGTATACTAGCACGATCACATTTATTATCAATGTGGTTGATATATGCGGATAGACGTATATGAAGTAGATGTACAACCACATTCACTAATGTGTTTGATGTACGCGAATAGACCTCTATGAAACACTCACCACATATATTTTACCAAAATAGTCATTATATATTTATGAATATAATTACCAATATATCTTATATATCTACTTATAATATATTAATAATATAAACTATATTAATACTATATATTAAAATTATATATATATATATATATATATATATATAATTTGATAATAAAATATAAAATAATAAAATTATAGCTCACACCAACCATCTCACGTGATGTTCTCACTAGAAAATGCGTTGCTCACTCAGGTAAGGAACGTGCCAAATACTATGAAGATATGGAACGTCGATTGAAGAATGATGCCATAACGTCATTGGGATGGAAATAAGAGGTTAAGGAATAAATGATTTATTTTTTTCAAAGCAGGATAATGAATCACCATCTGGGATAACCTAGGATCCTCATATGGGGCAGGGCTGTTCTACCAAAAATATGACTTCGTAAGAGCATTTCTTAGTCTCTAGATGGTATTTTGAAATTTCCATTTGATGGTTATACTATTAGGACATGCGTAGTCTTTTAACCATTCCTCTATTATGGCCCTTGAAACTGACACACAATATATGGTTTCCTTATTTTCACTATTCCTCTATTTTTCAACACTTTTGCATCATTTTCTCACGCAGATAAGGAACATGCCAAATACTATGAATATATAGGCTATTCATTCAAGAGTATTTCCACCAATTCAGTCACATGGAGAGAAGACAGAAAGGAAGAAAGGTCTTCTGCTTTGGAAAATTTAACATTCAAGGAGGTGGCTCCTGATGTATGCATATAAAATGACCATACAAAGTCTAAGTGAAAAAGCTTCATAGTTATATGGCATATCATACAGATATTGCAAAAGGTAGTATCTCATGTTGTTTCTTTGGTAGAAAAAACCACAATTATGGTAACCATTGGTGTAATTGTTATTACATTGAATAATGTGGGTAAGAACAAGATAATCATATGAAATATTAATAAATATCATTTTGATCCTTCATCGCGTGTTCTTTCCTCCCAAACAACTCGGTAGAAACTCCATTTTTTGGAAGAATTACAACCTGGAAACATTACATCTCATAATGCTAGTATAGATCCTTGTTGCTAATAAGGTTTTGCGGAAAAATAAATGAGGTTCTAGAAAGAAAATCCTTGGAAATATAAAAAAAAATATCAGATGATAGAACTTCCAGGAAATATCACACAATATTTCAAATGATAGAAATTGTAGGAAAATATTGGAACTGAAGAAACCTAGACATGAAGATATGAAAATATTGAACCAATCAGCTACCTGTAAAACTCAAGATAAATATAAGATATTTGCAACAATAATATAGATTGTTCACTAAAAAAAGTAGTTTCTCTCTTTCCCTGAAAAGAGGAAAATTTTGTGATTTATTCCATTGTATTTGATGATTACGTCTAATAAACTATAAATCCAATTTCATATTATGTTTTCATGTTGTTTAATTGAATTATTCTTATTTTTTCATGTTGTCTAATTGAATTCTTCTAAAGTTGTATATTTAGATAGGTGGCCATTTATTCTGGCTCATTTGTGACTTACAAGGTGGAGAATTCCAAAAAAATCTTACAACTTTCAAATCAAGGTTAATATCAAAATCAAAGTCTTTGTGCTTGCACAAGTTTTTTTTAAAACAATAACGGATAAGGAAGATGTGTATTAATGCAAAATAAAATTCCAACATGGTGTTAGATTGCTGGTTTATTGGTTTATGGATTTGATACCTTATTTAGATAAGTTATTTTTTATTGAGTTAAAAATAAGAGTTGCATGTGAGATATTTTTCTGGTAATATTGTATTGACGTTAAATATAATTTTTATTTTCTCTAAAAAAACAATATTTGGGATTAAAGACATATTGTCTCTATCAAGACAATATTATTTAATCTCAACTATTGCATCTGGAGAGAAAAAATAATTTTTTTCGGAAAAGACAATAATTCTTGTGGTATATATTTTCTTCACAGAGACAATATTTTGAAACAATAATTTGAGATAGTAGCTTAAAGAAAATCTTTAAGACAATACACAAATTTTATTTTGCCTTAAGTTAAGACAATTTAACAAAAAATTGTCTCAAATTTTGTCTTTAAATCCCTTTATATGTAGTAGTGTATATTGTGTTTATAGAAACAATTTTTTAAGACAATAGTTTGAGACACTTTCTTAAAGATAATTTACAATTTTTTTTAATCTTAAATTAAGACAATTTGCTCATAAAATATTTTAAATATGGTCTAAAAACACCCCTCTCTATAATATTATGTCCTTGGTTATGATTCTTGTATTTGAAACACTTTAAAATTATTATATGTGTTGTCCAGTATGCACATAAATTTGTACTACTACTCCGTTGATATGGAATTGTCTCTTGATTCTAGGGATTAGTTAATTAAAATGACACATCTATGAATTTCCTGAATGTCTATACATGATGTGTATTCAAGTTATTGAATACACTGAATTTTTACAAATTTAGTCTATTTCATGGATGCCATTCCTCTTATGAGTTATAGTTATGGTGCATTTCTGTTTTTATTTTGCTCAGAAAAATCGCTATAATCATATACGTTTGTTATACTTTGTGAATATATTTATTTTAATACGATGTATGACCATAGTTTACAAAAATTTCGAATTGAATTAGAATATAACTTCAAAATTTACGTAACTTGATTAACATATGGTTCGTCCTTGGGTGAATTTTATTTCGTGATATTTAGTTTCACTATTTGTTTGAAACAAAAGATTTGTTTTCTCGAATTTTATTCTGCTAATAGAACTCGGTAAACTACACAATATATATACTGTGTCTACTCTGTCTCTTTTTGATGATTCATTGTTCAGCTCTTATATATTTGATAACTGTATGAGGAATATATATTTTTCCTACATGTTGACAACATTGATTAATTCATATTGTTATTCAAAGTTGAATGTAATATTTTCACTTGACATCCCATTGTACCTGACGGTAAATTTCTGGTCTCTCTACTGAATGTGTTGTGTTGCCTAGTTCGTATTAAAACCATACCATTCCAGCCTCGGCTCTGAATTGAGTTGAATGAACCACATTGCAAATTAGTAGTGTGGTTTCCTTTCATACTTTCTCCACTACACTCAATATCTATTGTGATAATGGAATTTGAGCAACACAGTTGCTATTTAATATTCCAATTTTACTAATAGTTTTCATAGTTGCTAACAAATTTCCTTACGTTTTCCATCTAGTTCCTGTCTTTATGTTATAATAATATTTCCCTTCTCACGACTATTACCATAAACCCTAAACTGGGACAGTATACTAGCACAATCACATTTATCAATACCGTTGATATATGCTGATAGACGTATATGAAATAGATTTACAACCACATTCACTAATGTGTTTGATATACGCGAATAGACCTCTATGCAACACCCAACACATATATTTTACCAAAATATTCATTATACATTTATGAATATAATTACCAATATATCTTACATATCTACTTGTAATATATTAATAATATAAACTATATTAATACTATATATTAAAATTATATATATATATATATATATATATATATATATAATTTGATAATAAAATATAAAATAATAAAATTTTGTAAAATTTTTTCAATACATTAATAGTTATAGTTAAAAATATACTTAAATTAAAATATAACATAATACTAGTATAGATTGCTCACTAAAAAATGCAGTTTATGTCTTTCCCTAAAACGAGGAAAATTTTGTGATTTATTCCATTGTATTTGATGATTACGTCTAATAAACTATAATTCCAATTTCATATTATGTTTTCATGCTGTTTAATTGAATTATTATTATTTTTTCATGTTGTCTAATTGAATTCTTCTAAAGTTGTCTATTTAGATAGGTGGCCATTTATTCTGGCTCATTTGTGACTTACAAGGTGGAGAATTCCAAAAAAATCTTACAACTTTAATCAAGGTTAATATCAAAATCAAAGTCTTTGTGCTTGCACAAGTTTTTTTTTAAACAAAAATGGATAACGAAGATGTGTATTAATGCAAAATAAAATTCCAACATGGTGTTAGATTGCTAGTTGATTGGTTTATGGATTTGATACCTTATTTAGATAAGTTATTTTTTATTGATTAAAAATAGGAGTTGCATGATTATGGACATAACAAAGATTATGCCATTATGTATGAAGAATTATTTTTAAATCAATGTTTGTCTATTCAATTTCAATGACTTGCATAATTTCTTATACAATTATTTAAATGGATCTAGCTCCTTGGAAAAATAATTGTCTTATAAGTAGCAAGTTGGTGGTTTGATTCCATTGTACCCTAACAAGAATCAATTAAGAACATTGTAGTTTATTTTAAATTAAATACTTTTTATATTTATTTATTTCAATTGTGAGATATTTTTATGGTAATATTGTATTGACGTTAAATATAATTTTTTATTTTCTCTAAAAAGACAATATTTGGGATTAAAGACATATTGTCTCTATAAAGACAATATTATTTAATCTCAACTATTGTATCTGGAGAGAAAAAATAATTTTTTTCCGAAAAGACAATAATGCTTGTGGTATATATTTTCTTCATAGAGACAATATTTTGAGAAAGTAATTTGAGATAGTGGCTTAAATAAAATCTTTAAGACAATACACAACTTTTATTTTGCCTCAAGTTAAAACAATTTAACAAAAATCTGTCTCAAATTTTGTCTTTAAATCCCTTTATATGTAGTAGTGTATATTGTGTTTATAGAAACAGTTTTTTAAGACAATATTTTGAGACACTTTCTTAAAGATAATTTACAATTTTTTTTAATCTCAAAATAAGACAATTTGCTCATAAAATATTTTAAATATTGTCTAAAAACACCCCTCTCTATAATATTATGTTCTTGGTTATGATTCGAAACACTATAAAATTATTATATGTGCTATCCAGTATGCACATAAATTTGTACTACTACTCCATTGATATGGAATTGTCTCTCGATTCTAGGGATTAGTTGATTAAAATGACACATCTATGAATTTCCTGAATGTCTATACATGATGTGTATTCAAGTTATTGAATACACTGAATTTTTACAAATTTAGTATATTGATGCGATTTCTCTTATGGGTTATAGTTATGGTGCATTTCTGTTTTTATTTTGCTCAGAAAAATGACACATCTATGAATTTCCTGAATGTCTATACATAGTTGATTAAAATGACACATCTATGAATTTCCTGAATGTCTATACATGATGTGTATTCAAGTTATTGAATACGCTGAATTTTTACAAATTTAGTATATTTCATGGATGCGATTCCTCTTATGGGTTATAGTTATGGTGCATTTCTGTTTTTATTTTGCTCAGAAAAATCTCTATAATCATATACGTTTGTTATACTTTGTGAATATATTTATTTTAATACGATGTATTGCCATAGTTTACAAAAATTCCTAATTGAATTAGAATATAACTTCAAAATTTACGTAACTTGATTAACATATGGTTCTTTCTTGAGTGAATTTTATTTCGTGATATTTAGTTTCACTATTTGTTTGAAACAAAAGATTTGTTTTCTCGAATTTTATTCTGCTAATAGAACTCGGTAAATTACACAATATATACTGTGTCTACTGTGTCTCTTTTTGATGATTCATTGTTGAGCTCTCATATATTTGATAACTGTCTGAGGAATGTATATTTTTCCTACATGTTGTCACCATTGATTAATTCATATTGTTATTCAAAGTTGAATGTAATATTTTCACTTGGCATCCCATTGTACCTAAAGGTAAATTTCTAGTCTCTCTACTGAATGTGTTGTGTTGCCTAGTTCGTATTAAAACTAAACCATTCCAGCATCGGCTCTGAATTGAGTTGAATGAACCACATTGCAAATTAGTAGTGTGGTTTCCTTTCATAATTTCTCCACTACACTCAATATCTATTGTGATAATGGAATTTGAGCAACACAGTTGCTATTTATTATTCCACTTTTACTAATAGTTTTCATAGTTGCTAACAAATTTCTTTACGTTTTCCATCTAGTTCATGTCTTTATGTTATAATACTATTTCTCTTCTCACGACTATTACCATAAACCCCAAACTCATTCAAACGTTGATATGGGGACAGTATACTAGCACGATCACATTTATCAATGTGGTTGATATATGCCGATAGACGTATATGAAATACATTTACAACCACATTCACTAATGTGTTTGATATAGGCGAATAGACCTCTATGCAACACCCACCACATATATTTTACCAAAATAGTCATTATACATTTATGAATATAACTACCATTATATCTTATATATCTACTTGTAATATATTAATAATATAAACTATATTAATACTATATATTAAAATAATATATATATATATATATAATTTGATAATAAAATATAAAATAGTAAAATATTGTTAAAGTTTTTCAATACATTAATAGTTATAATTAAAAATATACTAAAATTATTAATATTATAATCCAAAAGAACTAATAATCTCAATGGTGTAATATTATAAACCCAAAGAATTGGCAAATCCAAGGGGAGAATATTAAAAATTTAAGAGATCAACAAGCCCAAGGGATCCATATTAAAAAGAGAACATATTAATAAAGACTAGCAATTAATATTTTAAATACAAATGAATGATAAACTCACATGATTATTAATATTATAAACCGAAGATAAGAATCAACTTTAGGGATTGTGAATATTATAAAACCAATGAATTAAAAATATAAAGGATTAATAAAAAAATGGATTGATATTAAAAACCCAAGGAAATAATAAATCCAAGGGATCAATAAAGCCAAGGGAATAATATTAAAAAGACAAGAAATTAATAAACTCCAAGAATTAATATTTTATACTGAAAAACCTAGGATATTAATACCATAATAATCAATATTTAAACTCAAAAGATTAATAAACCAAAGGTGTTATTAATATTATAAACCAAAAGAACAAATAAATGCAAGGGTTTAATATTATAAACCGAAGGAATCGATGAACCCAATGGATAAATATTAAAAACATACACGGCCAATAAGTCAAAGGATCAATATTAAAAACACAAAAGATTACTAAACCCTAAGAATAATTTTTTTTAACTCAAAAACCTAAGCAATTAATAAACCCTAATAATTAATATTTTAAATTAAATAGATTAATAAGGCCAAGACATTATTAATATTATAAACCAAAAGAAGAGGGTTTAATACTATAAACCAAAGTAATTGGTCAACCCAAGGATAAATATTAATATTATAAACCAAGAAATTAATAAACTCTAATAATTAATATCTTAAACTCAAAATATTAATAAACGCTAATAATTAATATTTTAAACTCAAGAGATTAATAAACCCGAGGGATTATTAATATTATAAACAAAAAAGAACTAATAAAGTGAGATTGGATATTACAAACCAAAGGAATTGGTGAACCCAGGGGATAAATATTAAAGACATAAGTGATCAATAAGTCCAAGGGATCAAATATTAAAAACAAAAGCAAGTTAAAAACCCTAAAATTAATATTTTTAACTCCAAAACCTAAGAAATTAATAGACCCTAAGAATTAATATTTTTATCTCAAGAGATTGTAAGACCCAAATGTGGTTTAATATTATAAACGAAAATAAATAATAATAAAAAGGGTTTTATGTGATAAACCCTATGAATTCGTGAACCCAATGGAAAAATATTAAAAACCTAAGGGATAAATAGGGCGAAGGAATCAATACGAAAAACATAAGAGATTAATAAACCCTAGCAAATTAATATCTTAAAAAAAGGTTGATAAACTCACATAATTATTAATATTATAAACTCAAGGAAATAATATTAAATTTAAGAGATTAATATTATAAACCTCAAGTATATAAAAACCTTTAGATAAATACTATAAGCGAAGTAAAATAAACACTTAGTTTGAGCATGTTTGACATAAAAATTGAGACAATTATTGTCATAATGCGATGTTGAATGACTTGATGACAATGATTTGCCATGGTTGATTTTCATATTGAGACAATATTTGTCACTATGTGACATTCTACCATGGAAGTCCTTGATTGACTATGACTAACTATGATTTTCCATGGTTGATTTTCATATAGAGAATGTTTTCATAATGTCACATTGGACCATGTATTAATATTAAAGTGTATGACTAATATTTAATGCCTAATATTACCAACCCAAAGAATTAGGAAACTCAAGGGATTAATAAACCCTAATAGTGTATCTTAAACTCAAAATGTAAGAAATGAATAAACCACGAGAACTAATAATTTAAAAAATAAAAGGAAACTAATAAACTAAAGCTATTATGAATATTATAAACAAAAAGAACTAATAAAACGAAGGGTTTAATATTATAAAACAAAGGAATTGGTGAACTCAAGGATAACTATTAATATTATAAACCAAGAAATTAATAAAGCATAAGAATTACTATTTTAAAGTGAAAATATTAATAAACCCTAAGAATTAATATTTTAAAATTAACAAACTCAAGGGGTTATTAATATTCTAAACCAAAATAATAAACTCAAGGGTTTAATATTACAAACCAAAGGAATTGGTGAACGGAAGGGATAAATATTAAAGACCTAAGGGATCGATAAGGCCAAGGGATCAACATTAAAAACAAAGAGATCAATAAACCCTAAAAATCAATATTATGAACCGAAATATTATAATACCCAATGTTATAAACGTAAATATTAAACACAATATTAACCCCTAATTATAAAAACTATATATTAGAATCTATATTATAACCTAACATATTACACCATAATGTAAATCATAATATTAAAACTCAAAATATTAATCCATTGAATGGATTATTAATATTATAAGCCAAAATAACTAATAAACACGAGGGTTTAATATTCTAAACAAAAGGTATATGTGAAACGAAGATATAAATGTTAAAAACCTACATTATCATTAAGGTCGAGGGATGTTAAATAAAAAAGATTATTAAACCCTAAGAATAATTTTTTTTAAACCAAAAAACCTAAGAAATTAATAAACCCTAATAATTAATATTTTAAATTAAATAGATTAATAAACCCAATACATTATTAATATTATAAACCAAAAGAAGAAGTAGTAAACCCAGGAGTTTAATATTATAAACGAAAATAATTGGTGAACCCGAGGGATAAATATTAATGTTATAAACCAATAAATTAACACACCCTAATAATTAATATTTTAAACTCAAGAGATTAAAAAACCTTAAGAATCGATATTTTAAACTCAAGAGATTAATAAACCAAGGGGGTTATTAATATTTTAAACATAAAGAACTAATAACACCGAGGTTTTGATATTATAAACCAAAGGAATTGGTGAATCGAAAGGGATAAATATTAAAAATCTAAGGGATCGGTAATTCGATGGATCAATATTAAAAAAACAACGATTAATAAAGCCTAAGAATTAGTATTTTTATCTCAAAAACCTAAGAAATTCAATACGCCAAAAAATTAATATTTTTAATTCGAGAGATTCTTAGATCCAGAGTGGTTTAATATTATAAATGAAAAAAATTAATAAAACCAAGGGATTTATATTATAAACCCAAGGGATAAATATTAAAAATTTAATTGGTCAAGAAGACGAAGGGATCAATATGAAAAACATAAGAGATTAATAAACCCTAAAAATTAATATCTTAAACAAAAGGGATTTGATAAGCTCACATGATTATTAATATTATATACTCGAGGGAATAATATTAAACCTAAGATATTAATATTATAAACCTCAAGTATATAAAAACCTTTTGATAAATAGTATAAACTTGAACTATAAGAAAATCTTTAGATAAATACTATAAACCATAAAATAACCATGGTTAAGTATGCTTGATTTAAACATTGAGACAATTGTTGTCTGATGCGACATTGGATGAAGAATGATCATGGTTTTCCATGAGTGATTTTCATATTGAGGCAATATTTGTACAATGTGACATTCGACCATGGAAGACCTTCATTAGAAACTTTAACTAACTATGATTAACAATGGTAGCCCATGGTTGGTTTTAATATTGAGACAATGTTTTCATAATGTGACATTGGACCATGCATTAATATTAAAGTGTAAGACTAATATTTAACACCTAATGTAGCTTGAAAAATTAGAAAACTCAAGGGATTAATAAACCTAATAACTAATATCTTAAACTTAAAACATAAGAAATGAATAAGCCCTAAGAATTAATAATTTAAAGTGAAGAGACTAATAAACCAAAGGGGTTATTAATATTATAAACCAAGAAATTAGTAAAGCAAAAGAATTAATATTTTAAGCTTAAGATATTAATAAACAAGACTTAATATTTTAAACTTAAGTGATTAATAAACCCTAAGGGGTTATTAATATTATAAACCAACATAATAAACGGAAGGGTTTAATATTACAAATCAAAAAGGAATTAATTGAAACGAGAGATAAATATTAAAGACCTAAGGGATCAATAAGGTGAAAGTAAATATTAAAAACACAAGAGATCAATAAAACCTATATGAATCAATATTATGACACAAAATATTATAATCCCCAATGTTATAAACTCTAAATATTAAACACAATATTATAAATCCTAATATTAAACCCAAATATTATAAACCCAATATTAACCCCTAATTATAAACAATATATATTAGAATCTATATTATAACCCAACATATTATGTCACAATGTAAATCATAATATTAAGACTCAAAAGATTAATAAACCCAAGGGATTATTAATATTATAAACAAAGAACTAATAAATGCAAAGGGTTTAGTATTATAAACCAAAGGAATCGGTGAGCGAGGGGATAAATATTAAACCTTCATGATAAATAAGACGAGGGATCAATATTAAAAACAAAAAAGATTATTAAACCCTAAGAATAAAAATTTTAAACATAAAAACCTAAGAAATTAATAAACCCTAATAATTAATATTTTTAAAATTAAATAGATTTTAAACCCAAGACATTATTAATATTATAAACCAAAAGAAGTAATAAACTCAAGGGTTAGTATTAAAAACCAAAGTAATTGGTGAACCCAAAGGGATAAATTTTAATATTATAAACCAATAAAGTAATACACCCTAAATTAATATTTTAAACTCAAGAGATTAACGAGACCTAAGAAATAATATTTTAAACTCAGAGAATGTTAATAATCCCCGAGGGTTTATTTATATGATAAACATAAAGAATTAATAACACCGAGGGTTTGATTTTACAAACCAAAGGAATTGAGTAGACGAAGGGATAAATATTAAAAACCTAAGGGATCAATCAGTCCCGGAGATCAATATTAAAAGCACGAGAAATTAATAAAGATTAAGAATCTATATTTTTTTCTCAAAAAACTTAGAAATTAATAAACCCCAAATTAATATTTTAACTCAAGAGATGCTAAGACCGAAGGGTAGAATAATATTATGAATGAAAGGAACTAATAAGCAGCAAGGGTTTTATATTATAAACCACAAGCATTAGTGAACCCAAAGGATAAATACTAAAAACACGAGGGACCAATAAGGTGAAGGGATCGATACGAAAAACATAAGAGAGTAATAAAGCCTAAACATTAATATCTTAAACAAAAAGGTTTGATAAACTCACACCGTTATTAATATTATAAACTTAAGGGAATAATATTATACCTAAGATATTAATATTATAAAACTAAAGTATATGAAAACCTTTAGATAAATATTCTAAACCTCAATTGTACAAAAATATTTAGAGAAATATTATAATCGTAAAATAAACATGGATGAGCATGCTTGATCAAACATTCGGACAATTATTGTCCTGATGCGACGTTGGATGAAGAATGACCATGGTTTGCCATGGTTAGTTTTAATATTCGGAAAAATATTTGTCACAATGTGACATTCGAGCTTATGGAAGACCTTCAGTGACTACGACTAACTATGATTAATAGGTAGCCCATGGCTGATTTTCATATTGAGACAATGTTTTTGATAACGTGACATTGGACCATGCATTAATATTAAAGTGTAAAACTAATATTTAGCGCCTAATATTACCAAACCAAAGAATTGGAAACTCGGGGGATGAATAAACCTAATAATTAATACCTTAAACTAAAAACCTAAGAAATTAATAAACCCTACAAATTAATAATTTAAAATGAAGAGATTAATAAGGCGAAGAGATTATTAATAATATAGACCAAATGAACTAATAAACCTAAGGGTTTAATATTATAAACCAAAGGGGTGGTGAACCGAAGGGATAAATATTAATATTATAAACCAAGAAATTAATAAAGCATAAGAATTAATACTTTAAAGCTCTAAGAGATTAATAAACCCAAGGGGTTATTAATATTATAAACCAAATGAACTAATAAACCCAAGGATTTAAATTACAAACCGAGGATATTCATGAACCCAAAGAGATAAATATTAAATACATAAGGGATCAATAAGTCCAAGGGATCAATATTAAAAATACAAGATAACAATAAACCCTAAGAATCAATATTATGAACTGAAATATTATAATCCCACGATGTTATAAACCCTAAAATATTAAACACAATATTATAAACCCAAATATTATAAACGCAATATTAAAGCCTAATTATAAACCCCGTATATTAGAATATATATTATAACCCAACATATTACTCCATAACGTAAACATTAATATTAAAACCAAATATTAAAACAAATATTATAAGACTTATTATTAAACTCAATAATATAGACTTTCATATTATACCAAATAATTGTCTCGATTACGACAATAATTGTCTCAACGTTTAACCACACTTCATGAGGTTTCATCTTCGCTCACCTTGCAGACTTTTATATAAATATTTTAATTAATATATCGTCAAGTATTTTATTTAATGTTATTAAATGCTTTAATTAATTAATTAGTGTTAATGTTGTAATTAATTAATATTAATGTTAATTATTGTTTTAATAGTTTAATTAATTAATGTTCTATTAATTCATTTCTTTAAACATATTTAAATTAATTTTATTTAACATTTTTAAATAAATATTTTAATTAATATATTGTCAAAAGTTTTAATTAATATTTTAAAGTTAAAAGCATTTAAGTATAATTCCAACATCTTATTATTATTATTAACTAAATCTCAATATATTCATGTTTAGATATATTTGAATAATGTAATTAAATATAATAATTACATATTAATGATTTAATTAATATGTCAATGTAATAATGGAAATATAATAATTATTTCACTTTATTATTAATTAATATTAATATAATTTTTTCCAGATTTTTGAATTAATCTTTATTGTTATTAAACATTTTTTTATACAAAAGTTTTAATTACATATTGTAAAATGTTTTAATTAATGGTATTAATTAGTATTTTACTTAATAATGTTTAATGCTCCAATTTATTAATATTTTAATGTTTAAATTAATTAATGTATATTAATTATGGATTGTATTAAAATACAATTTACTCATTGGAGTGATCAAGTAGATTTTTTTAATGGTTACAAGGTTAAAATATTATTAAAATAGATTCTAAATTTATTATTATTATTATTATTATTATTATTTTATATAATAATAATAATAATTTAATAATATAATATTATAATATAATTGTATTAATAATAATTATTAATTATTATATTAATAATTATTAATATAATTTAATAGGGAGGATGTTAATATGGACTTCTTGTTCCATCGGGTGGTAGGTCAAGTTAACTTTTTTTAAAAACTAGATTTTCTATTAAATCTATCTTTTCTATTAACGGTGCTTTTCAATTTCTATTTTATATATATATTTAAATCAAATATAGCTTCTCTCTTAAATCTATTTTTATGGAAAGCGAGCTTTTATATTTCCATCTTTTTTGAATTCTAGCTTTTCTTTTTCTATATTTTTTGAAATATAGGTTTTCTAGCTTTACTATTATTTCTAAAATCTAGTTTTTCTATGAAATCTATATTTTCTATGAAAATAAGTTTTTCTGTTATTTCTAAAATCTACATTTTCTATTGAATCTATATTTTTTGAAATATAGTTTTTCTATTAAATTTACCTTTTTTTAAATCTAGTTTTTCTATTAAATTTATCTTTTTTGAAATCTAGGTTTTCTATGAAATCTATGTTTTTTTGAATTATAGTTTTTCTAGCTTTTTTATTATTTCTATGAAATATAGTTTTTCTATGAAATTTGTCTTTTCTAGTTTTTTTATTATTTCTATGAAATCTAGATTTTCTATTAAATCTATCTTTTTTGATATCTAGATTTTCTATTAAATTTATCTTTTTTAAAATCTAGCTTTTCTATTAAATTTGTCTTTTTGAAATCTAGATTTTCTATTAAATCTATCTTTTTTGAAATTTAGCTTTTCTATTTATGTATTCCTTGAAATCTAACTTTTCTAGATTTTCTATTATTTATAAAATCTAGTTTTTCTATGAAATCTAGTTTTTCTATTAAATCCATCTCTTTTGAAATCTAGCTTTTCTAGCTTTTCTATTATTTTTATGAAATCTATCTTTTCTATTAAATCTAGCTTTTCTATTTCTAATTTTTCAGAAATTTAGCTTTTCTAGCTTTTAGATCTTTTCAGAAATCTAGTATTTCCAACTTGTCTATCTTTTATGAAATCTAGATTTTGTAGTTTTCCTACATTTTTTGAAATCTAGTTTTTCTATTATTTGTGTATTTTCTATGAAACTAGATTTTCTATCTTTTCTATCTTTTTTGAAATCTAACTTTTCTATTAAATCTATATTTTTTGAAATCTAGCTTTTCTAACTTTTCTATTATTTCTATGAAATCTATCTTTTCTAAAATTTATCTTTTTCGATTAAATCTATCTTTTCTATTAAATCTATATTTTTTGAAATCTATATTTTCTATTAAATATATCTTTTATGAAATCCAGATTTTCTATTAAATCTAGGTTTTCTAGATTTTTTATTAAATCTATTATTTTTGAAATCTTTTTCCGATTAAATATATATTTTCTATTAAATCTATATTTTTTGAAATCTATCTTTTCTATTAAATATATCTTTTATGAAATCCAGATTTTCTATTAAATCTAGTTCTATTAAATCTAGTTTTTCTAGCTTTTTTATTAAATCTATTATTTTTGAAATCTAGCCTTTCTATCCTTTCTATTATTTCTATCTTTTTTCTATGAAATCAAGCTTTTCTATTATTTCTATCTTTTTTGAAATCTATATTTTCTATTATTTCTATATTTTTTTGAATTGATATTTTCTGTTAAATCTATATTTTTGAAATATAGCTTTTCTAGGTTTTCTATTATTTTTATGAAATCTAACTTTTCTATTAAATCCAGCTTTTCTGAAATCTATCTTCTCTATGAAATCTAGAATTTTTATGAAACTATCTTTTTTAAATATAACCTTTCTAGCTTTTCTTTTATTTCTATGAAATTTAACTTTTCTATTATTTCTATGAAATCTATCATCTCTATTAAAACTATCTTTTTGAAATCTAGATTTCTATTAAATCTAATTTTTTTCAAATCTAGGTTTCATTTAAATCTATCCTTTTTCAAAACTAGCTTTTATATATTTTCTCAAATCTAACTTTTCTATTTCTATCTTTTTTGAAATCCAGTTTTTTTATTATTTCTAAAATCTTGTTTTTCTATTAAATCTAAAATCTAGCTTTTCTATTAAATTTGTTTTTCTAAATCTAGCTTTTCTATTAAATCCTTCTTTTCTGAATTCTAGTTTTTCTAGCTTTTCGAGGACACTCAAGATTTTTGAAAACTTACCACAGGGTGAAGAAAGAATTTTTTTGGGATGGCCTTAAATCTGATATTCAAAATTTTGTGGCGAAATGTTTGGTTTGCCAGCAGAATAAAGTTGAGACAATTAAGACCCCGAGACTTCTACAATCCTTATCCATTCCAAGTCAACGTTGGGAGGAGATTTCAATGGATTTTATCACAGGTTTACCTAAGTCCAAAGGAAAGAGTGTCATTATGGTGGTAGTTGATAGACTTACCAAGTATGCACACTTTTGTGCATTATCTCATCCATTTAAAGCAAGTACAGTTGCTACTACATTTATGGACAGAATTCAAAAGCTACATGGAAGCCCAAGGGTTATTGTGAGCGACAGAGATCCCATTTTTACTGGAAATTTTTGGGCGGAGTTATTTTCTTGTTTGGGTACTCAATTAACTCATAGCTCATCTTATCATCCTCAATCTGATGGTCAAACTGAGATAGTAAATAAATGTTTGGAAGGATATCTTCGTTGTTTTGTATCTGATAAACAAACACAATGGGTCAAGTGGTTACCTCTCGCTGAATGGTGGTCTAACACTTCCTTCCATACTGCAGCAAAAATGACCCCATTTATGGCACTTTATGGATATCATTCACCATCCATCACATTATACTTAAGAGAAAATTCGAAGGTTCAAGCAGTGGAAGATCACATCGAGCATCAACAAGAAGTTTTCCAACTCTTAAAGGATAACCTGAATTTGGAAAAAAAATCGAATGAAAGAACAGGAAGATCAACATCATAGCGAGAGAAGTTTTGATGTAGGAGATTAGGTATTTTTACGGCTACAACCATAGAAACAAATTTCCCTCAAGCAAGCTAAGAAGGATAATAAATTATCACCAAAGTACTATGGTCCTTACAAGGTGTTGCAAAAGATTGGTACTATGGCATACAAATTGGAGCTTCCTGCTTCTTCACGAGTGCATCCATTTTTCCATGTTTCATGCTTAAAGAAGGTTATAGGTGAAAATCTTCCAGTTCAAACAATATTGCCAGAACTTGATGAGGAAGGAAAAATCATATTGGAACTGGAAGCGGTCACGAAAACAAGAACTCGACAACTACGGAATCGATCAATTTCAGAGTATCTCATCAAGTGGAAGAACTTACCCACTGAAGATTCTACATGGGAGGATGAGAATTTTATACAGAAGCACCCAGAGCTACTCAAGCGTTGGGGACAACACTTTTTTGAAGGAGAGGGGCATGTTAGGTCCCTATATTACTAGTATAGTCCCTTATTTTTGTTAGTGTAACCCCCTTATTGTTATTATTGTACCTTTGTAACCCCCATATTGTTATTATTGTGCCCTTAAATTATTATTGTTAGGTCGGCTAGGATTACATTGTGGCCCCACTAGGATTATATTATGGCCCCATAGACTCCTATATATAGAAAGGAGGTTTTGTAATTTGTATCATCCAAGAATTGGTCATTAATGTAATGTATTGGAGGTTGCCCCCTAGAAGTGGCTTATTTCTAAGGTGTTGATATCTCTTTTCTTCTATTTTTGGAGTTGGTTTCACAACACCTCCTCCCTCTCTCTCTCTCCCCCTGCCTCTCTCTCTCTCTCTCTCTCTCTCTCTCTCTCTCTCCTTGTGTGTGTGTGTGTGTGTGTCCCTTTCTCCCTCTCCCTCTCTCTCCCTCCTTCTCTCTCTCTCTCTCTCCCTTTCTCTCCCCCTCTCCTTCCCTCCCTACCTCCCTAAATCAATATCCCTCTCTATCTCGATATCTCTCTCCCTCTCCCTCTCCCTCTCCCTCTCCTTCCCTCTCCCTCTGCTTCTCTTTCGCTCTCCCTCACACTCTCTCTCTCTCTCCCCCTCCCTCTCCATCTCTGCCTTTCTCTATCTCTCTCTCTCTCTCCATGTATCTCCTGCTCTCTCCCTCCCTCCCTTTCCCTCTCTCCATCTCCTTATCCCACTCCCCCTCTCTCCCTACCTCTCTCCATCCCTCCCTCTTTCTCTCCCTCGCTCTCTCCCTCTCACCCTTTCTCTCCCTTCCCCTCCCTCTGTTTCTTCCTCCCTCTCTCTCCCTCCATATCCATCTCTCCCTATCCCTCTCTCTCTCTCCCTCCTTACCCACCTCCCCCCCTCTCTCTCTTTCTCTCTCCCTCCCTCCCTCTCTCTATCTCCCTCTCTCTATTTCTCTCTCCCTCTTCCTCCCTCTCCCTCTCCCTCCCAACCACTCCCCCTCCTCCCTCTCTCCCTCTCTCTCTCTCCATCTCCCTCCCTCTTCCTCCCTATACCCATCCCCCCTCAATCCCTCCTGCTCTCACTCTCCCCATCCCACCTCCCTCACTCCCTCTTCCTCTCTCTCTTTCTCCCTCACTCTCCCCTCTCACTCTCTCCCTCTTGCTCTCCCTCTCTCTCCCTCTCTTTCTCTATACCTCCCACCCAATCTCCCTCTCACTCCATCCCTCTCTCTCACTCTGCCTCCCTCTCCCCCCCGCTCTTTCCCTCTCTCCCTATCTCTTCTCACTCCACTGCTCCCGCACTCCCTCTGCCTCACCCTCTCACTCCCTCTCCCATGCTCCCTTCTTCCCTCCATTTCCCAATCCTCCTCTCCCTCCGCCCCCTCCCTCTACCTCCCTCCCTTTATCCCTCTCACTCCCTCCCTACCTCCCTCTCTCCATCCCCATCCCCCCTCCCTCCCTCTCTCCATCCCCATCCCCCCTCCCTCCCTACCTCTCACAATACCCCTTCCCTCCCTCTCCCAATCCCCCCTCCCTCCCTCTCCCTCTCCCTCTATCCCTCTCTCTTCCCTATCTCTCCCTCCCGCTCCCTCTCCCTCACTGTCCCCCTATCTCTCTCCCTCCCTCCCTCTACGTCTATGTCTCACTCCCCTCCTCTCCCTCCCTCCCTCTCTCATCTATCTCCTTCTCTCCTCTCTCTATCTCCCTCGCACCATCCCTCCCTCTCGCCATCCCTCTCTTCCTCTCTCTCTCCGCCCTCCCTCTCCCTCTCGCTCGCTCCCTCTCTCCCTTCCAACTCCTCTCTCTCTCCTCCCCTTCTAAGCTCCCTCCCTCCTTGTTCCCTCTCCTCCTTCCCCTCCCTATCCTCCTCCTTCCTCCCTCCCTAATCCCTCCCTCTCTCTCTCCTTATCTCTCCCTTCTCCCTCTCTGCATCTCTCTATCTCTATCTCTTCCTTGTCACTCGCCTCCCTCCCTCACTCCCTCTACCTCCCTCCCTCTCTCCCTCCTCATCTCCCTACTTCTCACTCCATTTCCGTCCCTTCCTCCTTCCCTCCCCCCCTTCCTCTCTCCCTTCCCCCCATATCTCCCTCATCCTCTCTCTCTATCACTTTCTCATTCTCTCTTCTTTTTTTTTTTTTTTAGTCTCCTCTCCGCCTTATCCCCTCTCTCCTCTCTCTCCCCCTAACTCCATATCCCTCTCCCTCTCACTACCACCCTATTCTTCCCTCCCTCTCCTCTCTCTCTCTCCTTCCCCTCCACTGCCTCCCACCCCATCTCCCTCCTTCCTTCTCCCCATATCCATATCGATATCCCTCTCCCTCTCCCTCTCCATCCCTCCCACTACTCCCTCTCTCTCTCTCTCTCCCCCGTCCCCTCTCTCTCTCTCCCTCCCCTCTATCTCTCTCTCCACATCGCCCCACCCTTTTCTCGACCTCCCTCTCCATCCCCCCCTTCACTCCCTCCTCTTCCCCCTATCCTACCTTCCCTCTCTCCCTATCCCTTCCTCCTCTCAACCTCCCTCTCTCCCTTCCTCCTCCTCCCACTCACCCTCCCTCACTCCCCCTCTCTTGCCATCTCCTTTTCCACCTCCCACTCCCCCACCCTCCCTCTCCCCATCCCCACTCCTTATCTCCCTCCTTTTCCCTCCCTCCTTCTCACTCTACCCCCTCTCTGCTCTCTCTCTCTCCTCCTAGCCTCCTTACCCGCCTCCTCTCCCCCGTCTGTCTCACCCACTCCCTCCCACTTTCTCCTTCCCTCTCCCCCCTCCCCTCCCCTATCCCCCTTTCCTCCCTCCCTCCCCTCCTCCTTCTCCTCTCCCTATCCATATCCATATCCCTCTCCCTCTCCCTCCATCCCTCCCACCACCTCTCTCCCCTCCTCCCCCTCCCACTCTCTCTCTCTCTCTCTCTCTCTCTCTCGTCCCGTCCCCCTCTCTTTCTCTCTGCCCCCCGTCCCCTCTCTCTCTCCCTCCCTCCCTTTGTCTCTTCCCTCCCTCCCCATATCTCCCTCTATATCCCTCTCTCTCTCTCTCTCTCACTCCCTCTCTCTCTCTCTCCCTCTCTCTCTCTCTCTCTCCCTATCTCTTCTCCTCCCTTTATCCCTCTCCCTCGCTCTCTCCCTCTCACTCCCTCTGTTTCTCCCTCCCTCTCTCTCCATCCCTCTCTCTCCCTTCATATCCATCTCTCCCTATCCCCCTCTCTCTCTCTCTCCCTCCTTACCCACCTCTCCCCCTCTCTCTCTTTCTCTCTCCCTCCCTCCCTCTCTCTATCTCCCTCTCTCTCTTTCTCTCTCCCTCTTCCTCTCCCTCCCAACCACTCCCCCTCCTCCCTCTCTCCCTCTCTCTCTCTCCATCTCCCTCCCTCTTCCTCCCTATACCCATCCCCCCTCAATCCCTCCTGCTCTCACTCTCCCCATCCCCCCTCCCTCACTCCCTCTTCCTCTCTCTCTTTCTCCCTCACTCTCCCCTCTCACTCTCTCCCTCTTGCTCTCCCTCTCTCTCCCTATCTTTCTCTATACCTCCAACCCACTCTCCCTCTCACTCCATCCCTCTCTCCCTCCACCCCTCTCCATCCCTCCCTCTCTCCCTCTCTCTCACTCTGCCTCCCTCTCCCCCCCGCTCTTTCCCTCTCTCCCTATCTCCTCTCACTCCACTGCTCCTGTAATCCCTCTGCCTCACCCTCTCACTCCCTCTCCCATGCTCCCTTCTTCCCTCCATTTCCCAATCCTCCTCTCACTCCCTCCCTACCTCCCTCCCTTAAGCCCTCTCACCCATCCCTCCTCCCTCCATCCTCCCTCCCCATCCCCCTCCCTCCCTCTCCCTCCTCTCTCTCCATCCCCATCCCCCTCCCTCCCTCTCTCCTCTCCCCCTCTATCCCTCTCTCTCTTCCCTATTCCTCCTCCCCCTCTCCCTCCCCCATCACCCTGGTCTTCTCTCACTATACTAAACTTCTCTCTCCCCTACCTCCCTCTCCTCTATGTCTCACTCCCTCCCTCTCTCCCTCCCTCCCTCCCTCTCTCATTCATCTCCTTCTCTCTCTCTCTCCCACCATCCCTCCCTCCATCTCTCTCTCTCCTCTCTCTCTCCCACCTCCCCGCCCTCTCTCCCTCTCCCTTCGTCGACTCTCGCCTCACTCCTCTGGGCCCCTTCCAACTCCTCTCTCTCTCACCCTCAATTCCCTCTCTCCTTCCCTCTCTCCTTCCCCCCTTCCCTATCCCCCCTCTCTCCCTTCCTCCCTCCCTCAAATCCTCTCCCTCGCTCTCTCCTTATCTCTCCCTCTCCCTCCCTCCCTCTCCCTCTCCCTCCCTCTCCCTCTCTACCCCTCCCTCTCTCTCCCTCTATCTCTATCCCGCTCTCCTCTCACTCGCCCCTCTCCCTCTCCCTCTGCCTCCCTATCCCCCCCTCTCTCCCTCCTCATCTCCCTACTTCTCACTCCATTTCCGTCTCTTCCTCTCTCCCTCCCCCCCTTCCTCTCTCCCTTCCCCCCATATCTCCCTCTTCCTATCTCTCTATCACTCTCTGCCCTCTCCCTTCCTTCGTCTCCCTCTCCGTCTTTCTCCCCCTCTCTCTCTCCCTCTCTCTCCCCCTAACTCCCTATCCATCTCCCTATCACTACCAGCCTCTCCTTCCCTCCCTCTCTCCTCTCTCTCTCCTTCCTCCCCTCGCTCCCACCGCATCTCCCTCCCTTCCTCTCTCTCCATATCCATATCCCTCTCCCTCTCCCTCTCCCTCCATCCCTCCCACTACCTCTCTCTCTCTCTCTCTCTATCTCTCCATTTCTCTCTCTCTCCCCCGTCCCCTCTCTCTCCCTCCCTCCCTTTGTCTCTTTCCCCTCTCTCCCTCCCTCCCTCTATCTCTCTCCATATCCCCACTCCCCCCTCACTCTCCCTCCCTGCCTCCCTCTTCACTCTCCCTCCCTCCCTCTCTTCCCCCTATCCTACCCTCCCTCTCTCCCTATCCCTTCCTCCCTCTCAACCTCTCTCTCCCCCTTCCTCCTCCTCCCACCCTCTCTCCCTCCTCTCAACCTCTCTCTCCCTTCCTCCTCCTTCCACATTCTCTCCCTCCCACTCACTCTACCTCACTACCCTCTTCGCATCTCTTTGTCCACCTCCCCTCCCCCACCCTCCCTCTCTCCCTCCCCTCACTCCCCCACCATCCCCCTCTCCCTCCCTCCCTCTCCCCTCTCCCTCCCTCCCTCCCTCTCTCTCTGCCTCACTCTACCCCTCTCTCTCTCTCTCTCCCTACCTCCTACCTAGTCTCCCTCTCCCTATCCCTCTCACCCTCTCCCTCCCACTTCCTCTCCTTCCTTCTCTCCCTCTCTCTCTCCCTCCCTCTCCCCCTTTTCCTCCCTCCCTCACCCTCCTCCTCCTCTCTCTCCCTCCCCATATCCATATCCATATCCCCCTCCCTCTCTCTCCCCTCCTCCCCCCCTCCCTCTCTCTCTCTCTCTCTCTCTCTCTCTCTCTCTCTTTGTGTTCCTCGTCCCCTCTCTCTCCCTCCCTCCCTTTGTCTCTTTCCCTCTCCCTCCCTATATCTCTCTCCATATCCCTCTCTCTCTCTCTCTCTACCTCTCTCTCTCCCTCTCTCTCTCTCTCTCCCTATCTCTCTCTCCATATCCCTCTCTCTACCCCTCCCCCTTTACTCTCCCTCCCTCCCTCTCTTCCCCCTATCCTACCCTCCCTCTCTGCCACTGTGTTCCTCCCTCTCTCCCTCTCTCCCCCACATCTTCCTTCTCTAACCCTCTGCCCCTCCATCTCCCTCTCTCCCTCTCTATCCATCTTCTTGTACACCTCCCACTTCATCCTACCCACCCCTCCCTCCTTCGCACTCCCCACCAGTCTGCCTCCCCCTCCCCACTCCCTATCTCCCTCCCTCTCCCCTCTCCCTCGCTCCCTCTTGCTCTCCCTCACTCTATCCCCCTCTCTCTCTCTCTCCCTACCTCCTGCCCACTCTCCCTCTCCCTATCCCTCTCAACCTCTCCCCCCCTCCCCCTCTCTTCATCCCTCCCTCCCTTCGTCACTCCCCTCCTCCACCTCTCTCTCTCTCCCTTTGCCTCCCCCCCCCTATCTCTCTCCCTCTCTCATCTCACTCCCCTGCTCTCCCTCTCCCTCTGCCACACCCTCTCACTCAGTCTCTATCCGTCCCTTCGTCCCTCCCTCCCTGCCTCCATCTCCCTATCCCCCCTACCTCCTTCCCTGCCTCCTTCCCTCCCTCTCCCTATCCCCCTCACCCTCTCCCTCCCACTTCCTCTCCTTCCCTCTCTTCCTCCCTCCCTCCCCCTTTCTCTCTCCCTCCCTCCTCTCACTCTGCCACCCTCCCTATCCCTATGCCTCACCCTCTCACTTAGTCTCCATCCCCCCTTCCCTGCCTCCCTCCTTCCATCTCCCCATCCGTCCCCCCTCTCTCTTTCCCTCCCTCCCTCTCTCTTTCCCTCTCCCTCTGCCTCTCCCTCTCGCACTTGCACTATGTTTCATAAATAATAATTTTAATACCTACAATAGGACATTCTAACGCTAACATAAGGTGAAATATACATACTTCAAATGAAATAAATTTAAACAAGTTTTTCACTATCATTAACATAATCAAAATAATTATCATGATTGAAATAATTAAATATTTTAATGAAAAATATAATAAATATTATATAATATCCTCTTTTAAATTCTTTTTCAATTCTAACATTTTGAATATTGAAAAAATATCAAACATAAAAATAAAATTCATCAACGATATAAAATCAAATTAACCCCAAAATATCAAAAAATTATATGAAAAACAGAGGGAAGAATAGGAAAGTTATGAAGGAATAATATATAGAGAGATTATTTTGTTGAAATTACTTTCAGCAGCGTAAGCCGCCTTCCGTTTCTGTCTTGCAGGACACTGTAAGAAGTCGCCTTCCATTTTGGATGATCAGTCAACTTCATCGCCGTATGAACCCGGACTTGAATTTTATTAAGCCGGAATTGTGAAAAATTCCGCATCACACTTTTCATCCGTACGTGAGCCCAAAAATCGGACCCGGGGAAATTTATAGGGCGGATTTAATAAAAATCCCGCATCACAAATTGATGACATCAGCTGCAAACTTTTGGCACGCGGAATTTTATGCACGCTGGTTTAGTTTCTGTTTTAAAGTCCGATTCAATTCGGTTAAGGTTTGGTTAAATGTTTGGTTTAAAAATCGTGCAAACAATGTGCACGTATATATATGTTTTACATATATATAGAATGAATGCTCTCAAAAGAAAAGGCCGTGGGCCATAATGAAACTTTTTTTATTTTAGTTTTTAAAATAGTTTTATTTTAATTTAGTTTTTTTTAATATGTTGAAAAAGTGCTGAAGCATATAAGAAGAAGAAAAGACTATGTGCTTTTTGACTTTGTAAGTTATTTTTTTTCACACAGCAGTGAAAAAGAGATATAGCACAGCAGTGCAGAGTTTAGTTTTGTAAGTTTTATTTTTACACACAGCAGTGTAAAAATTTGAAGTGCACATCAGTGCTTTCATTTTTGGTGAGACAGAGTATTTTTCCAGAGTGAAATTTTAGAGAGTGTGAGGTGTTTTGAACTGTGTTTTGAAGCAGTCAAAGTTTTTGTATTCCCTCAGGCAGAGGTGATTTTGTAACCAAGTTTTTTTTTGAAGTTTAATGAAATAGTGTTTACAGTGAAAGCTCTGTCTCCATTGAAGAAATTTTTTTTAATTTCCTCTGTGTTGAAGAGGGGGAATTTTATTCTCCATTGTTGTTCTGGAATGTTAAATATTCCAACATATTTTGAAACTTTTATGAGTTTAAGAAGCATTAGACAATATACCGACTTTAAAATGGGAAAAATATAATTAAAAAATATATATTTAGGTATTTTTAATATATTTTTAAAATGAAATTATAACAGTGAAATTCAAAATGCGATTATTTTAATTTAGAAAAATTTGAAACCACATGAATATTTTCACACGTTACAACACCAAAATGCGGGAAATGAAGTGCGTTGATGATTTTGATTTGCAAAATCAATAACGTTGAGAGAGGACATTCAAATATGTTGAAATAATAGAATATTTTGTATAATGATATTAATGGTCAGTTTTCTATAATGGAAAGAGATTCACGAACAGGCACACTTGTCCGCACATTCCAAGTTCTGGAAGATAAGGTTTCATTGCGTAAGGACCGGTTAGGCATGCATGGACGTGTACGTGTTTGATGTATGAATATACATGGTAGTAAGAATATCACCATCGGCCTGATGAAACACAATAAATATGGTATCCACTATGCAATAATAGATGGCGATATAAGGGGCTGGACATTGCTGGTAGTTATCAAATTTCTAATATATTATAAAATCTTATGAAAGAGACAGAAGTAGCGAACCAAACGCTAAAGAGTATGAAGAGGTAGAAGATAAGGAAGCAAGGATGATCCAAAATGGGCAAGACAGTCCTGTGGACTGGGATAACTTACAGTCCTATGGACTGGCATGGAACGCATTATACAGATTATGCAAAATTATCGATTGCAGTTCTGGTAATAATATTGCAGATATTATTGCAAAAGTATCGATTGCAGTTCTGGTAATGCCTATGCCTAGTGGGGCAGGCATTAGTGGACAGATTGAAATGCTAACAGTGTAGACACCGGAACAAATATCATGTCCCTCTTAGACTTACCATATGATGATGGGGCTGTTTAAGATTAATAGTAAAATCGTCTGATCAATTCTGGTTGTTGTCTTCTATTGAAACCCATTAAAACCATTACGAACGAAACATATCACAATAAAATATGGGCAAATTCGCTTGGTTCTTCTTTATGTAAAAGTAATAGAGAACAGACCAGATTTCCGTTCTACCCAGATATTCAACAGGGAAACTTTCTTTACTTAAAATTTATTAAAAATATTACCCACTAACCAACTTTGTTGATATGATTAATTAATTTCTCTGCCTTTGCTGAAAAGCAAATTAATTATTGTATGGAATCAAAATTAGTTACAGATATCAACAAATGTAGTAACAAAGAGGTAAGTTCTATTCTGTTTTTTGAGAGTTTACAACTTAGAAAGCAACTGAGGACCCAGAAACAAAATATTGAACAACGATATTAAATCCTAAGAGAAGATGGGGAGAATTGAACTAAGGGCATCCATAAATCTTTTCGGCATGACTTTTGAAGTTCATCGAAAAAACTTTACGACAATTAGTGGATTCGAAAAAATCAATGGAGATCGCCTTAAATAATCTTCATCGTGATTCAATAAAAGGCTAGTAAAATAAATCAATTCAGTTCCCACATACCCGAAAACCTATGTTCCGAGATGCTGTCAACACAACTTAAAACCCTGTCCATATGCTCCTAAAAAAGGTACCCATTAGAGAAATTAAAAGAAGCCTTTAACATAGGGGCTCAACTAATTTCAAAACAAAAACCTAAGAGGAGTTTGGTTTACTAAGACTAACCTAACAAATGACAGGTTAACGTAACTAAAATAAATAACAACGAGAACATCACAGCAAGGCTAGAGTTTATTTTAAAAGAAAAGCAGTAGCATATACATAGTACCTAGAGTAACGATTTGATTTATTCAAGGAAGAACACAGCAAGCCTCCGCAGCTGTAACAGCCTCATGCATGAGGATCCCACCGTCGATGGCAACAGATCAAAACAAAATAGTTCCTGTTGCATAACAAAGAAAAAACCTCCAGTCAATGATGAAAAACTAGGGCAGATTAAGCTTCTGAACGAATCTACACAAAGATGAACATTGCGTAGAAAGATTCAGATCAACATTGCTTATATTAGATCATAGAACTTGCGACCAAGAAAGCAGAAGAGGACCCACAATGTACATAACAGAGAGAGTTAAAAAAGAGAGAGATTAAATTTAAGATCAGATCATAAATATTTACAAAGAGTAAAAGAAGAGAGAGATACATACATCCATTGACAAAGAGCACAGATCTCCATTTTGAACCAGTCAACCATTTTCGAGGTGCAGTCCAGTCCAACTTCCTCCATTTCACACATACACTCTACGGGCGGACTCCCAGATATGCCACTCTCCCACTATGAACTTCTACAACTACCACCATCATTCCCAGTTCTTCCAACGTGCTTCAGCTTGAAAATAAGACTCTGTAACAATGTTTGATATATATAGAGGCACTGACAATTCTTAAGAAGACTCTGTAACAGCTTGAGAATTCTTTGACAATGTTTGATATATATAGGCACTTTCAGATCTCTTCACAATGTTGTTAGAACTGACGCTTGAAAAGAAGGCAAGGTAACAAACTTTAGAATAGGCGCGCTTCACAAAGCTTGAAAATATCTTCCTTACAAACTTGAAAATATCTTCCAGGTTGTGTAACAAACTTTTAATGAAAAGGAGTGGTAGCATGAAAAATATCTTCCTTTAACGGATATAATAGATGCTTCTAGGCTTCCTTGCTTTCCTTCAACGGATAGAATGGATGCTTCCAGGGGCGGCCACATCTACTTCAATGGATAGCATAAAAGAAGTGCGCCCACATCTACTTTTAAAACATCTTAAAACAATGTGCAGTGTATGCTTTATGCAACTAAATCAAGAGCCATTTTTATTTGCAAAAACTCTTTTAATTAGTACAATTACGTAGTAAGATTTAAGACTGTGTACCTGGATGGTCGTATATATATAACATTATCTATTTGCTTTTTATTTTTAAATATAGAGTTTATATGTTTATTTTTAAATTCCACCTTCATTTTATCTTATTATGAGTAATTTTAATAATCAATTTTATATCATTAAATTAAAATGTTAAATTTTGATATTATAGTTTATATTTCAAGTTATAACCATTTTCATTAATGTAAATATAATTATGTAATGTTATCGTTTAATTTCATTATTAATATTATTATGCAATGTTATTTTCTAAACAAATATCTCATCTTTGCAATCAACGTGAATTATTTTTTAATTCTAAAATTTAGCTTATTTTTATATAGGTTATTATTATTAAATACTATATTATTAAAGAAATAAAGTTTTTGTTTTTAAATATATTATAGTCTAAATTTTTTGAAATGCATATTGTTTTAGAGTGAAAATTTTGAAAAAAAATTATACTTCTAAATATTTGATCTTTCTTGCATATGAACTTGGAAGGAATTACAAATTTCATACATTTTGAGCAACACACTAATACAATGTTTTAACTACAAATTTCTATTTTCAATTTTCAATTTACAAATTAAGAATATCCATGGTAAATCTAGATAGTTAAAAATATTTTTAATTGCTTTTTTAAATAGATATATGTTTAAATCATATATTACTTCTCTTACAATTGATAAAAATTATAATAATAACAATTTTAAATAAAGTTAAAATTTGGTTATTTTTATGATTTTTTATAAATCTTGGTAATGTGGGATGTATGAAAACATAAGTGTCATGCCCACAAATTAGACCAATAATTCAAGATGCCTCGTCAGTGTGACACCAACATGTTCCCTCAACAATGACATGACGAACTTGCGAGTGCTTCACTTACACTATGCCTCTAAGCTTATACTTTTGTTATACATTTAGTTAAAAATGTTTAGTGGAATATAACATATAACCAAATCACATCTACGATTGCTCTTAACTTCAATCTTGCATAAACATAACATGTAATCATACTATCTTCATGAAACAATAAAGTTGCACCGAAATGTATAAATCACCATATACATGTGATACAAGTCTGCACAAATACAATGTGTATGGAATGGTCCTCATACAATTATAAGAAATAAAAATCCATAGTGTACTCCAGGATTGGGTGTGGTTTATCAAACCCACTCTCTCACAAATATAAAACATTATGAATCAAATGTGAGCCTTCTCAATACTTGAGCATGGATTCTCAAGTCACCCTAAAATGCAATAAAATGTTTGCACAATTCTTCATTGTTTACTCAAGTACAACTTCCCAAGCCAACCAAAAGATAAATTTGAATCCATACTCGAGTCACCCTACCTAACAGATTCTAACCTAATGTGAGTATTGTAGCGAATTATTTATACTAGACCTACAACAACTTGAAACACCTCCCAAATTTATCTACACAAAGAACATGTTGATGACCAGTATCCGAACTATACAAAATGGTTCTAAATAGTCTACCTCTCAAGGAACATATCAATCATCTCAAAAGGACCTCATAGTTATCCCTCAATTCATAATGTGGGTTATGATTCAGTGTAATGTTTTACCTTTTGCAAGTGTCATTTTTTTTTCTCCTCCAAATTCCAACCATTATGTATAAATACCCCCTCGAAAGGGTGGCAGGTGGACGGTAAATGTTTGTGAACACTGGCCACACCTTGATCTAACAATTCAACTTTGAAGTATAACAAAACCCCAATTTAATGTATAAATAGGTGCACACAAGTAGCATCACCTAGGCTAGCCTATTAATCTTGCCATTTACCAATTGGCTCGACTCATAGTGTGATCATCTCATGATGCCATTGAATAATATGTACCACTATGAACACACATTGTGTGCCATGATCATTGTATTGACCTCTTCCTTGGTTCCTCATGCCACCCTGATGCCATCATGCCACACTAATCTAGTGACTCTTTTAATGTCGTAGTCAAATATCATGTATTCACCATGTCTTGGTCCATCTAATGTCTTGTTTTGCCTCATTGATCCCATATCAAGGGTGGAAGGTGGAAGGTCAAGTTTTGTGTCCCTTGGTCGCATTGTAAGCAGACACTCTAAATTTTTTATGTAACAAAACCACCATATAATATGTAAGTAGGTGCACAAAAGTAGTGGCACCCATGCTGACCTATGGGTCATGACATCTCCAACCTTGGTTGACTCATTATGCCATCATCCCATAATTTCATTGCACCACATGTGTTCGCATGCATACAATTCATGTGCCATGCTCCTCATCTTGTCCTCATATTCAATCCATCATGCCACATTGAGGTAATTGTTCGAAATTCATCCCATGACTCATATAATGTTGCGGCCTCATTATGGTCCCATCCCATGTCTCAACGATGTCTTGGTCCATCTCATTTCTTGTTTTGTCTCATGTCCCGATACCATATCAAGTGTAAGTGCATTTTTTCCTATTGTGACTTCCCCTTTTCACATGTGTGCTCATAAAAAATGGTGTAGGAGAGGAACCCATGTCTTCTCAACACAAATCAACATCTCAACTCTCCATTTCATCCCATCATGAGAAAATTTACAAACGTTGCGGCTAATTTTACAAATACTATGACACGCATTCCTCCATGTTCTTTGTCTAAGTTATAGTTGAGGAACATACGTGGACCAATCATAGGAGTGTTAAATCATTACACACTCACGAAATGTTATCTTCCTAAAAAATGAACCCCCTTGGAATCTTATCAATCCTTAAGCCATAAATACAATTAAAGTAAAACTTCTCATGTTTGTGACATTGTATATCATCTACTTGTGAATACTAAAACCTAACTACCATGTGCTAGATATCATTATGTATTTATATAATTAGGTAGCTAATTTGATTTCGATGCCAAATCAACAATAACACATGCCACTCCATACATGTGAAATGACCCTAGAATTTCAATGTCATATAAGAATCCTCCCCATAAGCTCATCGTCTCTAGTCATGAAGGAAGTACCCTTAGGTCACTCTCACACATCTAAGACTTGCCACCCTGAGTAACTAGCAATGATTCCATCTCCAAGTGGCTCATTAAGAATATGAAGTGGAGTAGCCTCGAGGACTACCTATACCAACTAAATTGTCTAGTATTTTTTCTCTTGGAATTTCTCATTCTACCCCTCAATGAGCTCCATCAGATATTGTAAAAGCTCATTTTAATCCTAGGATTACTCCCCCATACCTCATTGGAACTGTAGGGGAAGAAATCTCAAGCTTTAATGGAAGTTCCCTTCTTGTACCGTCATGTGAAACTATTGTGTTGCGTTCCAGCTAATTGCATGGGGTTAAGCCCCTTTCACGTACCCCACCACTTATGTCTTACATTCCTTTCTGTTACAACTATCCATGTGGAATTCATGACTTCCACATCACCATGGGAATAAAATACCCATGGGATTGCGACTAACACCTCAAGAAATCATAAGGATAGAGTCACCGTGGTGATGTCATTAACTTTTTTTATTTAGGGTGATGTGACACCCTCCACAAGGCTCCACTTAGAAATTTCCACGTGTCACCCATTTATATGCCACTTGGCCCCATAGAAAACCCCAAATCTATGTGACGCATGTCCTTCGTTTGAGGTTTCCACAAATATATGAGGCCACCACACATAACACACTAGCCATGTGTCCCATCTAGGTATTATCATGACCTAAATGATTAACCTGACCCCCGACAAGGAGGTCCTACCCAATATTACCACTTGAATCGACTTCCCACGAGGTCCAAACTAGCAAGCCCTTCTCTCCTTTAGCTAATGAAATTAGAGTTCTTGTGACATACATAATTATGTTTTGGGATTTCATTGGTGCTTGGTCATGGTTCTCTACCACAGATGGCCTATTACAACTATAAGGAATATCCTTTAATGAATTAAGGTTCATACCACACACTTTTCCATACGAGTACATTTTTATATATATGGTAGTAAATATATTTAGAGATATCCCTCCTGAGCTTATATTGTGTGCACATACACAATGTCCTGTTATCCTTCCTGACCTTATAGAGGCTTTGGCTGGGTCTTCAATATATATATATATATATATATATATATATATATATATATATAACATGCATATACTATCCTTCCTGAGCTTGGCACTAATAAAATGAGGTGTGACGGACAATATCTTAAATGCACAATTAAGTTGTACAAGGATTTATCAATTCATTCAAACTAATTCCCATTAGAGAAAATTCAATCTCATAATAGTTCAAGAATACACATGCCCCTTAGGATAATAATGAAATTAAACAAGTTTATGAATCCATGTGAGAATCCATTCAATTAACAAATAACCTTACAAGAATTCAATATTCCTCAAATATGCAGGAAACCACATTGCATACTAAATCACAGACATTGACCAACACATTAAATAAGTACCAATACATGCCTTAATTCAACACATTAAACATATTCTAAATATTAAAGTGCAAGACCTTTAGTATCAATTATCTTGTAAAATGTGTTGAATGAATGAGATTGGGACATTGACTCTCCACCCAACCATAGAGACACTACAACTAAGCCTTTGTTGTAATAGTCACCCCAATTCATATTTTGATACTTCAAGATGCGTGCTCAATGGATTGAACGAATGTTGCCCTCTGAAATAGGGAATCTATACGACCATCTACCTCCACATTCCAACTACTACATGCAGTCACTTTATCACATCGAATCCAAAGGAGCGCGCCTAAGATATCCTCTTCCACCTCCCTATGCTTAATGGAATGAATTGTCTACTCCTTGCATTCTACTAGAAGCATATGGATATTCACTCTTTCTTCCCCCACAGTAGTGCCTGAAGTGTGATGGATGATGTTGTCTCCACTCCATTCTATTCCAAGAGTAACTCCTCAAGAGTTCCATCTTGGTGGCTCTTTTCGACTACCATAATAAAACCATTTTTGGTTGCATGACAAAGACTCTCGTCACTTGTTATCTCTAAGCTCGGCCATAGTGGTTATGTTTTTTTACAAAATTTCTCTGCAATCCCTCATTCAATTTACCTACTGGGGATTAAGGGAATGTTTTCATGGTAGCACAACTGATGTATTTCATTAATATTCTTTCCTCCCTACATTTTGAATTCATACAAGGAAGTATGGTCCTTTTTTCTACTTTGTTGTTGTAACAGATCTGACCTACAAATTTAATAAAATGAAAAATATTCGCAATATCTATCAATAATCCCAAAATAATGAGAGAAAAAAAAATATAGAATCTTCAAATATTTATTAATCTAAACCCTTGAGGTAGGGTAACATCGTACAACTACTCCTTAAGGAAGGAGATCACTCCAGAAGCCATATTATTGTCAATACAATAGTCCTTGACGTCCCTCAATGGAGAGTCTCTAGCCTCTATATAGGCTTCATACATAAAATACAATGGGTAGCTACCATGGGTCATACATCCAATACCATGGGCTTACAACATTATTTCCTAACTACTTGTATTCCCTTGCATAATGTGGGTTAACCACTCTATTTATTAATTATGGCTCATGTATTTATCATCCTTACATTACATTATTTCCATGGGTACCTCCCCATTTACCCCATATGGTCCCCCCTAGGTATACATCATATTATCCCACCTAGGTATACCTCATATTATCCCCCCTAGGTATACCACAATATTGTCAGTTTGTGTTTTCTTATTTTTAATCGGCCTCTTTCTACAATTATGTTTACATAGCCAACACCATTTTTTTATTAAAGAAACTATGTTCATCATTATCATACTTTTTATTTTTTATGCACTGCTGTGATTCTCTTTCTCATCAAAACTTGAGTTATCTTGATTGCTTTGATGACCGCCCTTTTTCCTTTGTTGTTAATGTGCCCTATTTTATAGTGATATGTTGTTTGGAGCATTGTTTTTGGATTTATTGGAGCACTCTTGCTAATTTATTGAATCTTCCCTACAACTTCATTATATCTCTAATAGATTCCACTCCATGTATACTATCTTTTAATATCTTTATGGATGCTGGATGAATCCCTCTTAATTGGATTTTGCAATATTTTTGTTACCTTCGGTTACCAACATGATACCATTTAAAGTTAAACCCATACATCTAAAGTTGATTAATAAAAAAACTTCTTTGGCAATAGATTCTGATGTAACACAATATATAACTTGTCATTAAGGTTGGATAAGGAAAATTGGGACTCGTATTTCAATCATAGTGTTCAAGTAAGAGATGATATCAACCATAAAATTCATTGAGTTGAAGTGGTGGAACTGCCTCTAGGACTTTGAGATAGTATGGGTGTACTGATTTGCAGGAAGGAGAAATTGGAATGTCAATCCATTCACTCCATATTGATTAACAATAAGACCTTTAATTTTTGTTCTATTCCTTACAGTAAAATCAACCATTGTGTTTATGACCTACATTAAGCCTTTAAAGGGGATGATATTTCCAATATAGGTGTACTTTCTCCATGAGATGGTCTTCCTGAAGTTTGAAGTGACAACGTATTCTCACCAGTTCATTTGAAGGAGAAACATAACTTCCCAAGAAATGACTAAAAGGATATCTAAAACCCTCTAAGAAAAATGGTTTCTCTATGATAGAAGCTTCATGCTTTAGAGGTGTATGTAGTTTAGTTATACAAATATCATCCTAAAAATCCTTTCTTTTTAAATATTCTACTCTCTAAAAAAATCATGATCTTGTTTGCACTACGATTAACATTATCAATAGAAAAATCTTAGATGGAGGATCCCTCTTTTTCCTAAATCTATGGAGATGTTTGTTATTCCTTAATCTTCATCATATTTAGTAGAATACACTAATTCAAAAAGGAAGAGGTCATGACCTTGAGCTATTTAGATCTCTTTGAGAAGCATAATGTGTAATATTAAGAAAGTGGGAAATGGAATTGATATCATTTGTTGATGGTAGAGATTTCAAATGAGGTTTTGCACCAACACAGGGCAAGGTAATAAGCATAGGTATATGATATATGGAGCTTATTTCTCTTTTTACAATACTTTCAATAGGCCAATCTTCCACCAAAATTATTTTTCAATGTCATTTAACCCTTGGAAGCTTGTAAAGGTATCTGGACATCTCAAAAATATGTAGTTGTCTTTGATAATGGCTACAAGTCTTGGCATAGGATAAATAAAGAAGTTGTGAAATAACATAGCAATGTGGAAATATTACGATTTCAATATAATTGAAATAGCCTATACCATGAGATTCACTCATGCAAAGTTTTAGCAAATGATATTGGTCAAATTATACAAGCCACTTGTTCGCGTGACTAACTCCTACATTGCTCACTGAAAATGGGATATTCTTTTTTACTATTGTGAAAGTCAAACATGTCACAAGAACATATTTTATAATTTATTTTCATGGTCAAGACCTTTCATAAGAAAGCAACACATACGTGGGAAAATTAAAGTTAAGTTTATTGGTTACCAAGTTCATAATATATGATAAAAAAACCTTTATAGTATGGTGTAATTGTTTTAACCAACCAACCAAGTTAGCTATGTCATTACAAACATCTCCAAGAGTACTCATTGGGATATATAAAATAGAAAAACATGTTTATGAACTCAATGTACTTGTTTACAGAGGGCCAAATACGATGCAACCTACGATGCATTTTATCCAGATTCTTCAATTCAGGTTAGAAGAAACTATCCAACATCGAGAGAATATCCCCACTCATTGGATGAATCATTTTCCTTATCCTTTTCCAAAGAATCCCATGAAGGTTTTAGTGGATTTAGATTATCAAAAATTTAAATCAATTTTTAAATCAAAGATGTACCACTTGCATTAAAAAAAAGCCATTGATATGGCATGAGTAGTTGCAGTTTTGATGCCTAAATTTAGGGGATGTGTTATAATGGAATCATGGGCTACCACCACTCATTATTTGCTTTCCATTTTTTTACTATCTACTTGAGAAGTTCTGACACAAAACTAGCCTGGGAATGCGAGTGAGCATATTGGTCCATTAAAGTTGCTCATTAAGTGCAAAAATAAGAATTTTCAATTGAAATATGAGAAGATCAATTATTCCATGGAAGACCCACTGCAAAATTATGTTAAGAAGGATGAAGAGGGTACTAGGAATGATAAATCCTCAATTTATAGGCATGGATATGTAATTTTTTTTATTCTCCCTCTTGGCATAAATTGTGATTGAGTATAGATTCAAGGTTACTTTAATTTTTCCCAAATTTTCCTCAAGGATTGTCCTAATTTTGTTTCTTATAGTGATACCTGATGCCTACAGTGTGAAATAAAAGATAAATATAACTCACCATTATACAACAGAACATTAAACCGACATTCAAGGACCATCCTCATTTTGTTGCCTTAATTATCACTTGACGAAGCTAGTCGGAAATAAAAGAGCATGCACCTCTGTAGGGAATTAACCATTGTTTGTTGTTTGCATGCCTCAATTGACACTTCAGTTGATGATACACACCCATGCATTAGGTGATCACTCCTAATTTAACACTCCTAAATTGGCCTGTATATCTTTAGTTGAAATATACATGTGAAAGACGTATAATATTTCTATTTTTTCAAACTACTCTACTAGTAATTCAACTTTGGCTTTGTCTTACTAGGATGACATCTCACAGAGCTGTCATAGTTTGGAAATTTTGAGACAATTCCTCTACACTCTCCCACTTTTCCAACTCTTTGTCGAGAAAAATATGAATCCCATTGATGGATGGTTAGTAATTGCTGTACATTAGCATGGTGAGAGTGAGTTTCAATATGAAATGAAAAGAAAGGAAAATGAAAGCTATGGAATTCCATACATTCATTAATTCTATCATTTCTTTGGATAAAATTATGTGTCTGGTTCCTGAAACCAACAAAATGAATTATTCATGAACCCTCGCAAGAGGATTCACCTGCACTCTTTACCAATGTTGCATGAATTATACTCGTATAAGACTTGCATTTCTATTTTCTTAGAATCCCGTGTAATATTTTGGAGTGACCTTTATAAGTCTTGTATAAGACTCATAAAACATTTTCTTCCCTCCATTTTCCCTTTCCCTCTACATGATTTCCAACAAAAAAGGAAAAAAATAGAATTTTGAGGGTCTTCATGGGTCTTACATGGGTTAAATGTGATTTTAATGCAGGCGGATGAGTTTAACATGGGTGTTCATGGGTACTTGTAAGAACTACAATTTCTATGTGAGTGACATGTCTCACTATAAGACCCATCAAGACCCGCGGGTAGTCACGGGTCTTATAAGGGTCATACTTAATGGCTCTCTACATGCATTTCCTTTTTTCTCAAACACCGTACTCTGTGAACCTGAGTTTTTGACCTCCATTAGCATACTAGGGATTTAAAAAACAAGTTAGGAGCTTTCCTACTACCATCAAACTATTACATATCCTCGTCTTTTGTATTTCATGAAGAGTAATATATTTCAATCTTCAAGACAAAACTGTAGAAGAGGTGAGGAGGAATGGATTTCATGCATATTCATAATATTCATAAAATCCATGCCCAAATGAAAGCTATGGAGAGAAACAAGAATTAGTAACATCAAGTGAGTATTTTTTTTTTTTTATGGAATGTCCATCAACATCATTAGAAATCCCACACGACAATAATTTCTGATTTTTTTTTTTCTCGTCTACAAGTTTCTTATTAGTTCATACATAAGCCTAGTTCGTTTTCAAGTATTATGAATGTTATCAAAAATCATATCCATTTTGTAAAATAGATTGTGGATATGAGTATAAAAGGTTGTTTGGCACAAGTACTCCAATCTCATCTCTAGTGGCTATACCAAGAGAAGTTATGGTAGACAAATTTTTCCTTGGGTCCATCCTGGTTTGGCTACTAATAATATGTTCTACTTCCCATATTGTAGACAATGACCACCTATCTTTGAAAAAGGTACAACATGTTTTCAAATTTTGGAATTTGGTGGATGTTAGACAACACCAGGTAATTTTTTTGACCTGTATTTACATTCCAATATATTCCTGCAATGTGAATTAGTTCAACGCTAAGGGTTCAATAGTAAATTTATGAATCTTATGGCATTTTTTCTAGTCTAAAATTTTAAAAGTTTTAGAACTTTGACTCTTTTTTTTTTTCATTTTAAATCAATTAAAAAATTTCCTTCATATCTATAAAGTATTGAATACATGATTTTATCCATAGTTATGCATGTGCCTGAAAAGTAACTGACATAATAATCAACATTCATATATTCATTAGAGAAATTTATCCCTCATTAGTAATATCATATAATACTTGCATATCCATCAACAATGGAGCAAATACAAATCATCTAATACCCACATAGCCATCAAAAATGGAGTAAAAAGAACAAAAAAGAGTTTATGTTGGAGGGCTCTAGCTCAGTTATAAGGTTAAATAAATTGGAGCGGGTGTTTGATTCCCATAACAAACAATTTCTTTGTTGCCATTACAAAGGACAAGAAAGGTGTTGTTATATAGTAATCAGGGTGGAAAATATGTATTTCCATGCATTTAGATCTTAAAGTATGTGTCAATAAATGTGGAGAGATTCATATATGTTTTTTTTTAATCCCCATGCTTAATAAAGCTAGAGTGAAGATGGAGTTCTATATTTTTTATATTTTGAATTAACTAATTTGTAACAACGTGATATAGGTGAGCATGTGTTTTTATTTCTGGAGAGATGCTACTATTTTATTTTTCTTTTTTTTGTGAATTTGGTAGGTCCTTACTAGTTTCTATTACCATAAAAGCAGATTTCATCATATACAAAGCTGGTGGCCTCAACCTGCTCGTAGGAAACCAGGTTTGTTGGCCACCTTAGCACATTGAAAGCCATCCAAAATTGAAATTTTTTCCTTCTTCTACTTTCCACAATGGCAAATTTACTATTTAAAGAATTAACTAAATGAAAACTAAAATCATAAACACTATTCCCAAATTTATAAAACATAGGTTGGGTTACTATCCATCTGAAGAGTCTATCGGTGCATGATCCTTAGCAGTGGAACCAGGCATGTCCACTTGTTGCATCTGTTAAATATGCTTCTCAATTCGGTCTATTCGAGTTGTCATTTGATATTGTGACACCTTGATTTGCTGAAGCTAAATGGTAATATCCTGAAAAAGTGCAATAACTGACAGTGTTTCATTCCCTTACTCTGGACAAAGACTTTGCATTTCTTTAGCCAGGACACATTTCATTATCTAATACGTATGAACACTTTGATTGAACAATGAGAGACACCCTCTTGTATTGCCTAGATTAGTAATGAAATCCATTATTTCCTCCTCTGCCTCATTATCCTCCTCGTTACTGTAACTTTATTTTTCCCATCCCTGGATTTTATTCTTGATTTGGGGAGGGTTCCCAAAAGAATACGCTTGCAAGATATTCTGTAATATTTCTTTCTTAGTATTCCTACCTCTTTTACTAGTCTCAACCTTGGGTTTTACCATATAAAACTTCCCTTTATCCTGAGCATTCACCTTACTCTTCTTCATTTTCCTCTTCACCATTGTTTTGTTCTTAATGTTCTCCTTAAAAACTGTGTAATCTATCTGAGAGCCTGTATGATGGAAGAACAGAGATATTACAGTTAAACTTTGCATTTTGAGGGATAAATATTCCTCTGGCACATAATTCGCATAATGATTGTTGTAATTTCGTTAACTGAGGTAATTAACGAATAGATTTGGACAGCTAAGTTGTCAGATATAGAGACTCTGACAAAAGATATAGGAAAAATCCAAATATGACAATGACATTTTATTCCTTCTGAAAAAAGATCATAAAATTTACCTTCCCTGCGATGACCACTAGTATTCGAGAGATGCTTGGACTTTGACCGAACCAGATAGACAAGACATTCACCAAAAATATTATGAATTTCCCCTATGGTTTTATAGATTTGCAAGCAAGGTATTTTCAAGATGTTCCCCTGCCTAAAATAGACGAGGCATTCAAACAGACAACAGAGGCCCCAATTATTCCCTAATTCATTTATATTATCCAAACAAAGGTGGAAAAATGTGCAAAAACACTTGCCAGAATCCTCAAACGAGGTTTCTTCCCCAATAAGCCTAGATTCAACTCCATGCATCCAGAAATTATAATAATTTGAAAACAATTTCAATTTACCATCAGAGTTAAACTTGCATGCATGCTTGAAATACATGGAGGTTATGAAATAGAACTCCTTGACGCTACAGGTATCATGAAAACAAGGTTGAATGGCTTCCTGTAATACTAAGAAATTTGAATTCTTGACCTTTAGACTGTTGATTTCCAAATGCATTCCACACATTTTGAATCCTTCTCTATCCCGGCTCATCTGCAAATTAATAACTAGAAACATAATGTTGGAATAGAGAGTTACATACCCCTGAACCCACAGTGGAAGCCTCTGAATAATGTCGTCACTAGTACCTAGCCTGAAATCGCTGCGCCTCCTTCTTTGAAATGTTTTATGCGTATTCCCTTGTTGCCTCCTTAAGCTTTTCTTATTTTTCATATTCTGATGCTCTCCTGACAATCCAACATGTCTTAATAAATGCGACATCATTTCAAATAATGCCACATACCTAGTGATATGCATGTCGACTGAGTTCTCATGCATGAACCATTGTCCAGTCAGTGAGATCACCTTCCACCTGCCTTGTGGCACTTAACAGCAAGCACCCTAATTGGGGGGCTACTATTTGCTGCATTAGATGATAGCATTTGCAAAATTAAAATTTGATTTTGTATCTCTTGAGCTTTGAGTTTATGGTGGTTTTTATCAGCCCTCTAAGCTAGAGAAAGTTGTAATTTATGACCTTTTTGAAGACATGGTTGGTCTATTGGATGCCTTGGATATTGAGAAGGAAACTATATGTTTGGACATACAATGAAATCTAGAGAATATGTACTACTCGGTTGGTGAAAATGTTCATTGTAACTACTTTTATTTCGCATAAGTTGTGATTGAGAAACGATGTTTCTAGATTCAGTCTTTGAATTATTTCGCAAATGAATTAATGTCAATTAAAATGTTAGCGGAAAAGTCAATATATTGTATTTTAGTGCAAGGATGGTCATTCAACTACTATGATGAGAATAATATAATATGTTATCCACACAAACTTGTTAGGAGTTTCTCAAGAATAAGAATATGAATAATATTCCAACTATGAATCAGATCATTAATTTGCTAAATTTGCTAGGAAGTTGGAAAGGGGATTTGAAAAATATAAAGGAAAACTCCCCTTCAAAAATTTTGATTGTGGAAGGGTTGGAAATTTTTCATCGAGAATATTTACGTGTTTCCCTTAACAATTATTTTTTGAAGTTTCGGTTATGATTTGTGTGGATAAGTCCTCGAATCTTTAAGGAACGTTTGTGGATCACTGAATCTGAAATTTGTGGGAGAACAATAAACACAATCCCCAGTGTCCACATCCTGACTATATAAGGTATTATTCTGACAATGAAGAAGGGAACCACTCGAATGTATTCGAGCACCATTAGATTGAGGACACGGTTCTTTCAGTTTCCCTATCATTTCCTTCATGCAATGTGAGTAGTCACTGGCATTCAAATAGTTCTGATTTCTATCATGGTAGAAATTTGCATCAACTACTTATTATAGAGATGGGATGCTTGAAACAAAGAAGCTGGTGCGAATTTTTTCCATAATAGAAATCTGACGGCATAGATGGGGTTTTTAATTTATTGGTTATACCCTTCTTAATAACGTGGGTTTCAATATTCAGTTTTTATATCAAAGAAAGCATTGGAAGGGGCTTCAAATAAATTGGATAGGGGAATAAAATTAAGCAATGCTCACAATTTATTCATCAAACATGGTATTAGTTTTCTATGTTGATTTCCTTCGTATGTAAATAATATATATTGTTTCTTGTCCAGTTTTTGCAACAACAAAATTAAGTTGATAGAGATGAAACTATGTTTGATCTTGAGGAAAGAAAAATAATTGTCTTGGAATGGCTAAAGGCAACATCAAGGAATGGAAAAGAAATTTGTGGAAGAGGCAGTTGCATTCGCATAGGAGCGAGTGCATGAAAATTATAACTCACACCAACCATCTCACGTGATGTTCTCACTAGAAAATGCATCGCTCACTCAGGTAAGGAACGTGCCAAATACTATGAAGATATGGAACGTCGATTGAAGAATGATGCCATAACGTCATTGGGATGGAGATAAGAGGTTAAGGAATAAATGATTTATTTTTTTCAAAGTAGGATAATGAATCACCATGTGGGATAAGCTACGATCCTCATATGGGGCAGGGTTGTTCTACCAAAAATATGACTTCGTAAGAGCATTTCTTAGTCTCTAGATGGTATTTTGAAATTTCCATTTGATGGTTATACTATTAGGACATGCGTAGTCTTTTAAACATTCCTCTATTATGGCCCTTGAAACTGACACATAATATATGGTTTCCTTATTTTCACTATTCCTCTATTTTTCAACACTTTTGCATCATTTTCTCACGCAGATAAGGAACATGCCAAATACTATGAATATATGGGCTATTCATTCAAGAGTATTTCCATCCATTCAGTCAGATGGAGAGAAGACAGAAAGGAAGAAAGGTCTTCTATTTTGGAAAATTTAACATTCAAGGGGGTGGCTCCTGATGTATGCATATAAAATGACCATACAGAGTCTAAGTGAAAAATCTTCATAGTTATATGGCATATCGTACAGATATTGCAAAAGGTAGTATCTCATGTTGTTTCTTTGGTAGAAAAAACCACAATTATGGTAACCATTGGTGTAATTGTTATTACATTGAATAATGTGGGTAAGAATAAGATAATCATATGAAATATTCATAAATATCATTTTGACCCTTCATCGCGTGCTCTTTCCTCCCAACCAACTCGGTAGAAACTCCATTTTTTGGAAGAATTACAACCTGGAAACATTACATCTCATAATTCTAGTATAGATCCTTGTTGCTAATAAGGTTTTGCGGAAAAATAAATGAGGTTCTAGAAAGAAAATCATTGGAAATATAAAAAAAAATATCAGATGATAGAACTTCCAGGAAATATCACACAATATTTCAAATGATAGAAATTGTAGGAAAATATTGGAACTGAAGAAACCTAGACATGAAGATATGAAAATATTGAACGAATCAGCTACCTGTAAAACTCAAGAGAAATATAAGATATTTGCAACAATAGTATAGATTGTTCACTAAAAAATGCAGTTTCTCTCTTTCCCTCAAAAGAGGAAAATTTTGTGATTTATTCCATTGTATTTGATGATTATGTCTAATAAACTATAAATCCAATTTCATATAATGTTTTCATGTTGTTTAATTGAATTATTGTTATTTTTTCATGTTGTCTAATTGAATTCTTCTAAAGTTGTCTATTTAGATAGGTGGCCATTTATTCTGGCTCATTTGTGACTTACAAGGTGGAGAATTCCAAAAAAATCTTACAACTTTCAAATCAAGGTTAATATCAAAATCAAAGTCTTTGTGCTTGCACAAGTTTTTTTTAAAACAAAAATGGATAACGAAGATGTGTATTAATGCAAAATAAAATTCCAACATGGTGTTAGATTGCTGGTTTATTGGTTTATGGATTTGATACTTTATTTAGATAAGTTATTTTTTATTGAGTTAAAAATAGGAGTTGCATTATTATGGACATTACAAAGATTATGCCATTATGTATCAAGAATTATTTTTAAATCAATGTTTGTCTATTCAATTTCAATGACTTCCATAATTTCTTATACAATTATTTAAATGGATCTAGCTCATTGGAAAAATAATTTTCTTATAAGTAGCAAGTTGGTGGTTTGATTCCATTGTACCCTAACAAGAATCAATTAATAACATTGTAGTTTATTTTAAATTAAATACTTTTTATATTTATCTATTTCAATTGTGAGATATTTTTCTGGTAATATTGTATTGACATTAAATATAATTTTTTATTTTCTCTAAAAAGACAATATTTGGCATTAAAGACAGATTGTCTCTATAAAGACAATATTATTTAATCTCAACTATTGTATCTGGAGAGAAAAAATATTTTTTTTCCGAAAAGACAATAATTCTTGTGGTATATATTTTCTTCATAGAGACAATATTTTGAGACAGTAATTTGAGATAGTGGCTTAAAGAAAATCTTTAAGACAATACACAACTTTTATTTTGCCTCAAGTTAAGACAATTTAACAAAAAATTGTCTCAAATTTTGTCTTTAAATCCCTTTATATGTAGTAGTGTATATTGTGTTTATAGAAACAATTTTTTAAGACAATAGTTTGAGACACTTTCTTAAAGATAATTTACAATTTTTTTTAATCTCAAATTAAGACAATTTGCTCATAAAATATTTTAAATATTGTCTAAAAACACCCCTCTCTATAATATTATGTCCTTGGTTATGATTCTTGTATTTGAAACACTTTAAAATTATTATATGTGCTATCCAGTATGCACATAAATTTGTACTACTACTCCGTTGATATGGAATTGTCTCTCGATTCCAGGGATTAGTTGATTAAAATGACACATCTATGAATTTCCTGAATGTCTATACATGATGTGTATTCAAGTTATTGAATACACTGAATTTTTACAAATTTAGTATATTTCATGGATGCCATTCCTCTTATGGGTTATAGTTATGGTGCATTTCTGTTTTTATTTTGCTTAGAAAAATCGCTATAATCATATACGTTTGTTATACTTTGTGAATATATTTATTTTAATACGATGTATGACCATAGTTTACAAAAATTCCGAATTGAATTAGAATATAACTTCAAAATTTACGTAACTTGATTAACATATGGTTCGTTCTTGGGTGAATTTTATTTTGTGATATTTAGTTTCACTATTTGTTTGAAACAAAAGATTTGTTTTCTCGAATTTTATTCTGCTAATAGAACTCGGTAAATTACACAATATATATTGTGTCTACTGTGTCTCTTTTTGATGATTCATTGTTGAGCTCTTATATATTTGATAACTGTCTGAGGAATATATATTTTTCCTACATGTTGTCACCATTGATTAATTCATATTGTTATTCAAAGTTGAATGTAATATTTTCACTTGACATCCCATTGTACCTGACGGTAAATTTCTAGTCTCTCTACTGAATGTGTTGTGTTGCCTAGTTCGTATTAAAACTAAACCATTCTAGCATCGGCTCTGAATTGAGTTGAATGAACCACATTGCAAATTAGTAGTGTGGTTTCCTTTCATACTTTCTCCACTACACTCAATATCTATTGTGATAATGGAATTTGAGCAACATAGTTGCTATTTATTATTCCACTTTTACTAATAGTTTTCATAGTTGTTAACAAATTTCCTTACGTTTTCCATCTAGTTCTTGTCTTTATGTTATAATACTATTTCCCTTCTCACGACTATTACCATAAACCCCAAACTCATTCAAACGTTGATATGGGGACAGTATACTAGCACGATCACATTTATCAATGTGGTTGATATATGCGGATAGACGTATATGAAATAGATTTACAACCACATTCACTAATGTGTTTGATATACGCGAATAGACCTCTATGCAACACCCACCACATATATTTTACCAAAATAGTCATTATACATTTATGAATATAATTACCAATATATCTTATATATCTACTTGTAATATATTAATAATATAAACTATATTAATACTATATATTAAAATTATATATATATATATATATATATAATTTGATAATAAAATATAAAATAATAAAATATTGTTAAATTTTTTCAATACATTAATAGTTATAATTAAAAATATACTAAAATTAAAATATAACATAATACTAATATTTTATTACTATTTATAATAAGTGTATATCTCTTAAAAATATACAAAGGGATTATTAATATTATAATCCAAAAGAACTAATAATCCCAATGGTCTAATATTATAAACCCAAGGAATTGGCAAACCCAAGGAGAGAATATTAAAAATTTAAGAGATCAACAAGCCCAAGGGATCCATATTAAAAAGAGAACAAATTAATAAAGACTAGGAATTAATATTTTAAATACAAATGAATGATAAACTCACATGATTATTAATATTATAAACCGAAGATAAGAATCAACTTTAGGGATTGTTAATATTATAAAACCAATGAATTAAAAATATAAAGGATTAATAAAAAAATGGATTGATATTAAAAACCCAAGGAAATAATAAACCCAAAGGATCAATAAAGCCAAGGGATTAATATTAAAAAGACAAGAAATTAATAAACTCCAAGAATTAATATTTTATACTGAAAAACCTAGGATATTAATACCATAATAATCAATATTTAAACTCAAAATATTAATAAACCAAAGGTGTTATTAATATTATAAACCAAAAGAACAAATAAATGCAAGGGTTTAATATTATAAACCAAAGGAATCGATGAACCCAATGGATAAATATTAAAAACATACACGACCAATAAGTCCAAAGGATCAATATTAAAAACACAAAAGATTACTAAACCCTAAGAATAATTTTTTTTAACTCAAAAACCTAAGCAATTAATAAACCCTAATAATTAATATTTTAAATTAAATAGATTAATAAAACCAAGACATTATTAATATTATAAACCAAAAGAAGAGGGTTTAATACTATAAACAAAAGTAATTGGTCAACCCAAGGATAAATATTAATATTATAAACCAAGAAATTAATAAACTCTAATAATTAATATCTTAAACTCAAAATATTAATAAACGCTAATAATTAATGTTTTAAACTCAAGAGATTAATAAACCCAAGGGATTATTAATATTATAAACAAAAAGAACTAATAAAGCTGAGGATTGGATATTACAAACCAAAGGAATTGGTAAACCCAAGGGATAAATATTAAAGACATAAGTGATCAATAAGGCCAAGGGATCAAATATTAAAAGCACAAGAGATTAAAAAACCCTACGAATTAATATTTTTAACTCCAAAACCTAAGAAATTAATAGACCCTAAGAATTAATATTTTTATCTCAAGAGATTGTAAGACCCAAGTGTGGTTTAATATTATAAACGAAAAGAAATAATAAAAAAAGGGTTTTATGTGATAAACCCAATGAATTTGTGAACCCAATGGACAAATATTAAAAACCTAAGGGATAAATAAGGCGAAGGAATCAATACGAAAAACATAAGAGATTAATCAAGCCCACAAAATAATATCTTAAAAAAAAGGTTTGATAAACTCACATAATTATTAATATTATAAACTCAAGGAAATAATATTAAATTTAAGAGATTAATATTATAAACCTCAAGTATATAAAAACCTTTAGATAAATACTATAAACCGTAAAATAAACATGGTTGAGCATGTCTGACATAAAAATTGAGACAATTATTGTCATAATGCGACGTTGGACGAAAAATGACAATGATTTGCCATGGTTGATTTTCATATTGAGACAATATTTGTCACTATGTGACATTCTACCATGGAAGTCCTTGATTGACTATGACTAACTATGATTAACAATGGTAGCCCATGGTTGATTTTCATATAGAGAATGTTTTCATAATGTCACATTGGACCATGTATTAATATTAAAGTGTATGACTAATATTTAATGCCTAATATTACCAACCCAAAGAATTAGGAAATTCAAGGGATTAATAAACCCTAAAGATTAATATCATAAAATCAAAATGTAAGAAATGAATAAACCTTGAGAATTAATAACTTAAACTAAAGAAATTAATAAACTAAAGCTATTATGAATATTATAAACAAAAAGAACTAATAAAATGAAGGGTTTAATATTATAAAACAAAGGAATTGGTGAACCCAAGGGATAACTATTAATATTATAAACCAAGAAATTAATAAAGCATAAGAAATACTATTTTAAAGTAAACATATTAATAAACCCTAAGACTTAATATTTTAAAATTAATAAACTCAAGGGTTTAATATTACAAACCAAAGGAATTGGTGAACGGAAGGGATAAATATTAAAGACCTGATGGATCAATAAGGCCAAGGGATCAACATTAAAAACACAAGAGATCAATAAACCCTAAAAATCAATATTATGAACCGAAATATTATAATACCCAATGTTATAAACTGTAAATATTAAACACAATATTATAAACCCTAATATTAAACACAATATTAACCCCTAATTATAAAACTATATATTAGAATCTATATTATAACCTAACATATTACACCATAATGTAAATCATAATATTAAAACTCAAAATATTAATAAATTGAATGGATTATTAATATTATAAGCCAAAATAACTAATAAACACAAGGGTTTAATATTCTAAACCAAAGGTATTTGTGAAACGAGGATATAAATATTAAAAACCTACATTATCATTAAGGTCGAGGGATCAATATTAAAATAAAAAAGATTATTAAACCCTAAGAATAATTTTTTTAAACCAAAAAACCTAAGAAATTAATAAACCCTAATAATTAATATTTTAAATTAAATAGATTAATAAACTCAATACATTATTAATATTATAAACCAATAAATTAACACACCCTAATAATTAATATTTCAAACTCAAGAGATTAAAAAACGTTAAGAATCAATATTTTAAACTCAGGAGATTAATAAACCAAGGGGTTATTAATATTTTAAACATAAATAACTAATAACACCAAGGTTTTGATATTAGAAACCAAAGGAATTGGTGAATCAAAGGGATAAATATTAAAAATCTAAGGGATCAGTAATGCCAATGGATCAATATTAAAAACACAATAGATTAATAAAGCCTAAGAATTAGTATTTTTATCTCAAAAACCTAAGAAATTCAATACCGTAAGAATTAATATTTTTAACTCAAGAGATTCTTAGATCCAAGAGTGGTTTAATATTATAAATGAAAAAATTAATAAACCCAAGGGATTTATATTATAAACCCAAGGGATAAATATTAAAAACTTAATTGGTCAATAAGACGAAGGGATCAATATGAAAAACATAAGAGATTAATAAACCCTAAAAATTAATATCTTAAACAAAAAAGTTTGATAAGCTCACATGATTATTAATATTATATACTCAAGGGAATAATATTAAACCTAAGATATTAATATTATAAACCTCAAGTATATAAAAACCTTTAGATAAATATTATAAACTTGAACTATAGAAAAATCTTTAGATAAATACTATAAACCATAAAATAAACATGGTTAAGTATGCTTGATTTAAACATTGAGAAAATTGTTGTCACAATGCGACATTGGGTGAAGAATGATCATGGTTTTCCATGGGTGATTTTCATATTGAGGCAATATTTGTCACAATGTGACATTCGACCATGGAAGACCTTCATTGAATTTAACTAACTATGATTAACAATGGCAGCCCATGGCTGGTTTTAATATTGAGACAATGTTTTTCATAATGTGACATTGGACCATGCATTAATATTAAAGTGTAAGACTAATATTTAACACCTAATATTAGCAACCCAAAGAATTAGAAAACTCAAGGGATTAATAAACCGTAATAACTAATATCTTAAACTTAAAACATAAGAAATGAATAAACCCTAAGAATTAATAATTTAAAGTGAAGAGACTAATAAACCAAAGGGATTATTAATATTATAAAACAAGAAATTAGTAAAGAAAAAGAATTAATATTTTAAACTTAAGAGATTAATAAACCCCAAGACTTAATATTTTAAACTTAAGTGATTAATAAACCCTAAGGGGTTATTAATATTATAAACCAACATAATAAACCCAAGGGTTTAATATTACAAATCAAAGGAATTGGTGAAACCAAGAGATAGATATTAAAGACCTAAGGGATCAATAAGGTGAGGGGATAAATATTAAAAACACAAGAGATCAATAAAACCTATGAATCAATATTATGACCCAAAATATTATAATCCCCAATGTTATAAACTCTAAATATTAAACACAATCTTATAAATCCTAATATTAAACCCAAATATTATAAACCTAATATTAACCCCTAATTATAAACAATATATATTAGAATCTATATTATAACCCAACATATTACGTCACAATGTAAATCATAATATTAAGACTCAAAAGATTAATAAACCCAAGGGATTATTAATATTATAAACCAAAGAACTAATAAATGCAAGGGTTTAATATTATAAACCAAAGGAATCAGTGAACCGAGGGGATAAATATTAAAAACCTTCATGATAAATAAGGCCAAGGGATCAATATTAAAAACAAAAAAGATTATTAAACCCTAAGAATAAAAATTTTAAACATAAAAACCTAAGAAATTAATAAACCCTAATAATTAATAATTTAAATTAAATAGATTTTTAAACCCAAGACATTATTAATATTATAAACCAAAAGAAGTAATAAACTCAAGGGTTAGTATTAAAAACCAAAGTAATTGGTGAACCCAAGGGATAAATATTAATATTATAAACCAATAAAGTAATACACCCTAAAAATTAATATTTTAAACTCAAGAGATTAATAGACCCTAAGAAATAATATTTTAAACTCAAGATATTAATAATCCCAAGGGGTTATTTATATGATAAACATAAAGAACTAATAACACTAAGGGTTTGATTTTACAAACCAAAGGAATTGGTGAACCAAAGGGATAAATATTAAAAACCTAAGGGATCAATCAGGTCAAGGGATCAATATTAAAAGCACAAGAGATTAATAAAGATTAAGAATTTATATTTTTTTTCTCAAAAAACTAAGAAATTAATAAACCTAAGAATTAATATTTTTAACTCAAGAGATGCTAAGACCAAAGGGTGGAATAATATTATGAATGAAAGGAACTAATAAACGCAAGGGTTTTATATTATAAACCACAAGAATTAGTGAACCCAAATGATAAATATTAAAAACCTAAGGGACCAATAAGGTGAAGGGATCAATATGAAAAACATAAGAGAGTAATAAAGCCTAAACATTAATATCTTAAACAAAAAGGTTTGATAAACTCACATGATTATTAATATTATAAACTTAAGGGAATAATATTATACCTAAGATATTAATATTATAAAACTAAAGTATATGAAAACCTTTAGATACATATTCTAAACCTCAATTATACAAAAAATATTTAGATAAATATTATAAACTGTAAAATAAACATGGTTGAGCATGCTTGATGTAAACATTCAGACAATTATTGTCACAATGCGACGTTGGATGAAGAATGACCATGGTTTGCCATGGTTAGTTTTAATATTAAGAAAATCTTTGTCACAATGTGACATTCGAGCATGGAAGACCTTCATTGACTACGACTAACTATGATTAACAATGGTAGCCCATGGCTGATTTTCATATTGAGACAATGTTTTTCATAACGTGACATTGGACCATGCATTAATATTAAACTGTGAGACTAATATTTAGCGTCTAATATTACCAAACCAAAGAATTGGAAACTCGAGGGATGAATAAACCCTAATAATTAATACCTTAAACTAAAAACCTAAGAAATTAATAAACCCTACAAATTAATAATTTAAAATGAAGAGATTAATAAACTGAAGAGATTATTAATAATATAGACCAAATGAACTAATAAACCTAAGGGTTTAATATTATAAACCAAAGGAATTGGTGAACCGAAGGGATAAATATTAATATTATAAACCAAGAAATTAATAAAGCATAAGAACTAATACTTTAAAATAAAGAGATTAATAAACCATAAGAATTAATATTTTAAACTCTAAGAGATTAATAAACCTAAGGGGTTATTAATATTATAAACCAAATGAACTAATAAACCTCAAGGATTTAAATTACAAACCGAGGATATTCATGAACCCAAGAGATAAATATTAAATACATAAGGGATCAATAAGTCCAAGGGATCAATATTAAAAACACAAGATAACAATAAACCCTAAGAATCGATATTATGAACTGAAATATTATAATCCCTGATGTTATAAACTCTAAATATTAAACACAATATTATAAACCCTAATATTAAACCCAAATATTATAAACGCAATATTAAAGCCTAATTATAAGCCCCATATATTAGAATATATATTATAACCCAACATATTACTCCATAACGTAAATAATAATATTAAAACCAAATATTATAAGCCCTATATATATAGAAACTTAATATTATAAAATGTAATATTAAAACAAATATTATAAGACTTATTATTAAACTCAATAATATAGACTTTCATATTATACCAAATAATTGTCTCAATTACGACAATAATTGTCTCAACGTTTAACCACACTTCATGAGGTTTCATCTTCGCTCACCTTGCAGACTTTTATATAAATATTTTAATTAATATATCGTCAAGTATTTTATTTAATGTTATTAAATGCTTTAATTAATTAATTAATGTTAATGTTGTAATTAATTAATATTAATGTTAATTATTGTTTTAATAGTTTAATTAATTAACGTTCTATTAATTCATTTCTTTAAACATATTTAAATTAATTTTATTAAACATTTTTAAATAAATATTTTAATTAATATATTGTCAAAAGTTTTAATTAATATTTTAAAGTTAAAAGCATTTAAGTATAATTCCAACATTTTATTATTATTATTATTATTATTATTATTATTATTAACTAAATCTCAATATATTCATGTTTAGATATATTTGAATAATGTAATTAAATATAATAATTACATATTAATGATTTAATTAATATGTCAATGTAATAATGGCAATATAATAATTATTTCACTTTATTATTAATTAATATTAATATAATTTTTTTCAGATTTTTGAATTAATCTTTATTGTTATTAAACATTTTTTTATACAAAAGTTTTAATTACATATTGTAAAATGTTTTAATTAATGCTATTAATTAGTATTTTACTTAATAATGTTTAATGCTCCAATTTATTAATATTTTAATGTTTAAATTAATTAATGTATATTAATTATGGATTGTATTAAAATAAAATTTACTCATTGAAGTGATCAAGTAGATTTTTTTAATGGTTACAAGGTTAAAATATTATTAAAATAGATTCTAAATTTATTATTATTATTATTATTATTATTTTATATAATAATAATAATAATTTAATAATATAATATTATAATATAATTGTATTAATAATAATTATTAATTATTATATTAATAATTATTAATATAATTTAATAGAGGATGTTGGGCTCGCTGGACTTCTTTGTCTGCCTAGTGGGTAGCTCGCTAACTTTTTTAAAATCTAGATTTTCTATTAAATCTATCTTTTCTTTTAACGCTGCCCTTTTTATGAAATATAGATTTTATATTAAATCTATCAATTCTATCAAACCTAGCTTTTCTATTAAATATATATATATATATATATATATATATATATATATATATATATTTAAATCAAATATAGCTTCTCTCTTAAATCTATTTTTATGGAAAGCGAGCTTTTATATTTCCATCTTTTTTGAATTCTAGCTTTTCTTTTTCTATATTTTTTGAAATATAGTTTTTCTATTAAATTTACCTTTTTTTAAATCTAGTTTTTCTATTAAATTTATCTTTTTTGAAATCTAGGTTTTCTATGAAATCTATATTTTTTTGAATTATAGTTTTTCTAGCTTTTTTATTATTTCTATGAAATATAGTTTTTCTATGAAATTTGTCTTTTCTAGTTTTTTTATTATTTCTATGAAATCTAGGTTTTCTATTAAATCTATCTTTTTTGATATCTAGATTTTCTATTAAATTTATCTTTTTTAAAATCTAGCTTTTCTATTAAATTTGTCTTTCTGAAATCTACATTTTCTATTAAATCTATCTTTTTTGAAATTTAGCTTTTCTATTTATGTATTCCTTGAAATCTAACTTTTCTAGATTTTCTATTATTTATAAAATCTAGTTTTTCTATGAAATCTAGTTTTTCTATTAAATCCATCTCTTTTGAAATCTAGCTTTTCTAGCTTTTCTATTATTTTTATGAAATCTATCTTTTCTATTAAATCTATCTTTTCTATGAAATCTAGCTTTTCTATTTCTAACTTTTCAGAAATTTAGCTTTTCTAGCTTTTAGATCTTTTCAGAAATAGAGTATTTGTAGCTTGTCTATCTTTTATGAAATCTAGATTTTGTAGCTTTCCCACATTTTTTGAAATCTAGTTTTTCTATTATTTGTGTATTTCCTATGAAACTAGATTTTCTAGCTTTTCTATCTTTTTTGAAATCTAACTTTTCTATTAAATCTATATTTTTTGAAATCTAGCTTTTCTAACTTTTATATTATTTCTATGAAATCTATCTTTTCTAAAATTTATCTTTTTCGATTAAATCTATCTTTTCTATTAAATCTATATTTTTTGAAATCTATCTTTTCTATTAAATATATCTTTTATGAAATCCAGATTTTCTATTAAATCTAGGTTTTCTAGATTTTTTATTAAATCTATTATTTTTGAAATCTTTTTCCGATTAAATATATCTTTTCTATTAAATCTATATTTTTTGAAATCTATCTTTTCTATTAAATATATCTTTTATGAAATCTATATTTTTTGAAATTCTAGCTTTTTTATTAAATCTATTACTTTTGAAATCTAACCTTTCTATCTTTTCTATTATTTCTATCTTTTTTCTATGAAATCTAGCTTTTCTATTATTTCTATCTTTTTTGAAATCTATATTTTCTATTATTTCTATCTTTTTTTGAATTGATATTTTCTGTTAAATCTATATTTTTGAAATATAGCTTTTCTAGGTTTTCTATTATTTTTATGAAATCTAACTTTTCTATTAAATCTAGCTTTTCTGAAATCTAGCTTCTCTATGAAATCTAAATTTTTTATGAAACTATATTTTTTAAATATAACCTTTCTACCTTTTCTTTTATTTCTATGAAATTTAGCTTTTCTATTATTTCTATGAAATCTATCATCTCTATTAAAACTATCTTTTTGAAATCTAGATTTCTATTAAATCTAATTTTTTTCAAATCTAGGTTTCATTTAAATCTATCCTTTTTCAAAACTAGCTTTTATATATTTTCTCAAATCTAACTTTTCTATTTCTATCTTTTTTGAAATCCAGTTTTTTTATTATTTCTAAAATCTTGTTTTTCTATTAAATCTAAAATCTAGCTTTTCTATTAAATTTGTTTTTCTAAATCTAGCTTTTCTATTAAATCCTTCTTTTCTGAATTCTAGTTTTTCTAGCTTTTCGAGGACACTCAAGATTTTTGAAAACTTACCACAGGGTGAAGAAATAATTTTTTTGGGATGGCCTTAAATCTGATATTCAAAATTTAGTGGCGAAATGTTTGGTTTTCCAGCAGAAAATTTGAAGGTTCAAGCAGTGGAAGATCACATCGAGCATCAACAAGAAGTTCTCCAACTCTTAAAGGATAACCTGAATTTGGCAAAAAAAATCGAATGAAACAACAGGCAGATCAACATCATAGCGAGAGAAGTTTTGATGTAGGAGATTAGGTATTTTTACGGCTACAACCATAGAAACAAATTTCCCTCAAGCAAGCTAAGAAGGATAATAAATTATCGCCAAAGTACTATGGTCCTTACAAGGTGTTGCAAAAGATTGGTTCTATGACATACAAATTGGAGCTTCCTGCTTCTTCACGAGTGCATCCATTTTTCCATGTTTCATGCTTAAAGAAGGTTATAGGTGAAAATCTTCCAGTTCAAACAATATTGCCAGCACTTGAAGAGGAAGGAAAAATCATATTGGAACCTGAAGCGGTCACAGAAACAAGAACTCGACACCTATGGAATTGATCAATTTGAGAGTATCTCATCGAGTGGAAGAACTTACCCACTGAAGATTCTACATGGGAGGATGAGAACTTTATACATAAGCACCCAGAGCTACTCAAGCATTGAGGACACCAATTTTTTGAAGGAGAGGGGCATGTTAGGTCCCTATATTACTAGCATAGTCCCTTATTGTTGTTAGTGTAACCCCTTTATTATTATTGTTGTACCCCTGTAACCCCCATATTGTTATTATTGTGCCCTTAAATTATTATTGTTAGGTCGGCTAGGATTACATTGTGGCCCCACTAGGATTATATTATGGCCCCATGGACTCCTATATATAGAAATGAGGTTTTGTAATTTGTATCATCCAAGAATTGGTCATTAATGTAATGTATTGGAGGTTTCCCCCTAGAAGTGGCTTATTTCTAAGGTGTTGATATCTCTTTTCTTCTATTTTTGGAGTTGGTTTCAGAACACCTCCTCCCTCTCTCTCTCTCCCCCCCTGCCTCTCTCTCTCTCTCTCTGTCTCCTTGTGTGTGTGTGTGTGTGTGTTTGTGTGTGTGTCCCTTTCTCCCTCTCCCTCTCTCTCCCTCCTTGTCTCTCTCTCTCCCTTTCTCTCCCCCTCTCCTTCCCTCCCTACCTCCCTAAATCAATATCCCTCTCTATCTCGATATCGCTCTCCCTCTCCCTCTCCCTCTCCCTCTCCTTCCCTCTCCCTCTACTTCTCTTTCGCTCTCCCTCACCCTCTCTCTCTCTCTCTCCCTCCCTCTCCATCTCTACCTTTCTCTCTCTCTCTCTCTCTCTCTCCATGTATCTCATGTTCTCTCCATCCCTCCCTTTCCCTCTCTCCATCTCCTTATCCCACTCCCCCTCTCTCCCTACCTCTCTCCATCCCTCCCTCTTTCTCTCCCTCACTCTCTCCCTCTCACCCTTTCTCTCCCTTCCCCTCCCTCTGTTTCTCCCTCCCTCTCTCTCCCTCCATATCCATCTCTCCCTATCCCTCTCTCTCTCTCCCTCCTTACCCACCTCCCCCCCTCTCTCTCTTTCTCTCTCCCTCCCTCCCTCTCTCTATCTCCCTCTCTCTATTTCTCTCTCCCTCTTCCTCCCTCTCCCTCTCCCTCCCAACCACTCCCCCTCCTCCCTCTCTCCCTCTCTCTCTCTCCATCTCCCTCCCTCTTCCTCCCTATACCCATCCCCCCTCAATCCCTCCTGCTCTCACTCTCCCCATCCCCCCTCCCTCACTCCCTCTTCCTCTCTCTCTTTCTCCCTCACTCTCCCCTCTCACTCTCTCCCTCTTGCTCTCCCTCTCTCTCCCTCTCTTTCTCTATACCTCCCACCTCACTCCCTCTTCCTCTCTCTCTTTCTCCCTCACTCTCCCCTCTCACTCTCTCCCTCTTGCTCTCCCTCTCTCTCCCTCTCTTTCTCTATACCTCCCACCCACTCTCCCTCTCACTCCATCCCTCTCTCCCTCCACCCCGCTCCATCCCTCCCTCCCTCCACCCCGCTCCATCCCTCCCTCTATCTCACTCTGCCTCCCTCTCCCTCCCGCTCTTTCCGTCTCTTCCTATCTCCTCTCACACCACTGCTTCGGCACTCCCTCTGCCTCACCCTCTCACTCCCTCTCCCATGCTCCCTTCTTCCCTCCATTTCCCAATCCTCCTCTCCCCCTGCCCCCTCCCTCTACCTCCCTCCCGTTATCCCTCTCACTCTCTCCCTACCTCCCTCTCTCCATCCCCATCCCCCCGCCCTCCCTACCTCTCCCAATACCCCTTCCCTCCCTCTCCCAATCCCCCCTCCCTCCCTCTATCCCTCTCCCTCTCTCTTCCCTATCTCTCCCTCCCGCTCCCTCTCCCTCACTGTCCCCCTATCTCTCTCACTACTGCCCACTATCTCTCGCCCTCCCACCATCCCTCCCTCTCGCCATCCCTCTCTTCCTCTCTCTCCCCCAATCTCCCGCCCTCTCTCCCTCTCCCTCTCGCTCACTCCCTCTCTCTCTCTCCCCCCCTCTAATTCCCTCTCCCCCCTTCCCCCTCTCCTTCCCCTCCCTATCCCCCCTCTCTCCCTTCCTCCCTCCCTCAAATCCTCTCCCTCTCTCTCTCCTTATCTCTCCCTTCTCCCTCCCTCCCTCTCCTTCTCCCTCTCTACCCCTCCCTCTCTCTCCCTCTATCTCCATCCCGCTCTCCACTCACTCGCCCCTCTCCCTCTCCCTCTGCCTCCCTATCCCTCCCTCTCTCCGTCCCTACATCACTCCCTCTACCTCCCTCCTCATCTCCCTACTTCTCACTCCATTTCCATCCCTTCCTCTCTCCATCCCCCCCTTCCTCTCTCCCTTCCCCCCATATCTCCCTCTTCCTCTCTCTCTATCACTCTCTGCCCTCTCTCTTCCTTCGTCTCCCTCTCCGCCTTTCTCCCCCTCTCTCTCTCCCTCTCTCTCCCCCTAACTCCCTATCCCTCTCCCTCTCACTACCACCCTCTCCTTCCCTCCCTCTCTCCTCTCTCTCTCCTTCCTCCCCTCGCTCGCACCCCATCTCCCTCCCTTCCTCTCTCCCCATATCCATATCCCTCTCCCTCCATCCCTCCCACTCTCTCTCTCTCTCTCTCTCTCTCTCCATTTCTCTCTCTCTCCCCCGTCCCCTCTCTCTCCCTCCCTCCCTCTATTTCTCTCCATATACCCCCCCTCTCTCTACCTCCCTCCCCCTTCACTCTCCCTCCCTCCCTCTCTCCCCCCTATCCTACCCTCCCTCTCTCCCTATTCCTTTCTCCCTCTCAACCTCTCTCTCCCCCTTCCTCCTCCCCCCACCCTCTCTCCCTCACTCCCTCTCTTGCCATTCCCTCTCCCCCCCTCTCCTCCTCCCTCTCCCCCCCTCTCCTCCTCCCTCTCCCCATCCCCACTCCCTATCTCCCTCCCTCTCCCCTCTCCCTCCCTCCCTCTCTCTCTCCCTCACTCTACCCCTCTCTCTCTCTCTCTCTCTCTACCTCTTACCCAGTCTCCCTCTCACTATCCCTCTCACCCTCTCCCTCCCACTTCCTCTCCCTCCCCCTCCTCCCCTCTCTCTCTCCCTCCCCCTCCTCCTCTCTCTCTCCCTCCCCATATCCATATCTCTCTCCCTCTCCCTCAATCTCTCCCACCACCTCTCTCCCCTCCTCACTCTCTCTCTCTCTCTCTCTCTGTCCCCCGTCCCCCCTCTTTCTCTGTCCCCCATCCCCCCCTCTTTCTTTGTCCCCCGTCCCCTCTCTCTCCCTCCCTCCCTTTGTCTCTTTCCCCCTCCCTCCCTATATCTCTCTCCGTATCCCTCTCTCTCTCTCTCTCTACCTCTCTCTCTCCCTCTCTCTCTCTCTCTCCCTATCTCTCTCTCCATATCCGTCTCTCTCTCCCTCCCCCTTCACTCTCCCTCCCTCCCTCTCACCCTTTCTCTTCATTCCCATCCCTCTGTTTCTCCCTCCCCCTTCACTCTCTCTCCCTCCATATCCATATCTCCCTATCCCTCTCTCTCTCTCCCTCCTTACCCCCCTCCCCCCCTGTCTCTCTTTCTCTCTCCCTCCCTCCCTCTCTCTATATCCCTCTCTCTCTTTCTCTCTCCCTCCCACTCCCTCTCCCTCCCAACCACTCCCCCTCCTCCCTCTATCCCTCTCTCTCTCTCCATATCCCTCCCTCTTCCTCCCTATACCCATCACCCCTCAATCCCTCCTGCTGTAACTCTCCCCCTCTCCCCTCCCTCACTCCCTCTTCCTCTCTCTCTTTCTCCCTCCCTCTCCCCTCTCACTCTCTCCCTCTTGCTCCCCCTCTCTCTCCCTCTCCACCCCGCTCCATCCCTCCCTCCCTCTCCCCACCGCGCTCCATCCCTCCCTCTCCGCCCCCCCTCTTTCCCCCTCTCCTTGTCTCCTCTCACTCCAATGCTCTCGCACTCCCTCTGCCTCACCCTCTCACTCCCACTCCCATGCTCACTTCTTCCTTCCATTTCCCAATCCTCCTCTCCCCCCCACAACTCCCTCTACCTCCCTCCATTTATCCCTCTCACTCCCTCCCTACCTCCCTCTCTCCATCCCCATACCCCTCCCTCCCTACCTCACCCAACACCCCTTCGCTCCCTCTCTCAATCCCCCATCCCTCCCTCTCTCAATCCCCCCTCCCTCCCTCTCTCCCTCTCCCTCTCTCTTCCCTCTTTGTCCCTCTATTTCTCACACCTCTTTGCATCTATCTCCTTCTCTCCTCTCTCTCTCCCTCTCGCCATCCCTCCCTCTCGACATCCCTCTCTTCCTTTCTCTTTCCCAATCTCTCGCCCTCTTTCCATCTCCCTATCATTCACTCCCTCTCTCCTTCCAACTCCCTCTCTCTCTCCCTCCCCTCCCTATCCCCCCTCTCTCCCTCCCCTCCCTATCCCCCCTCTCTCCCTTCCTCCCTCCCTCATATCCTCTCCCTCACTCTCTCCTTATCTCTCCCCTCTCCCTCCCTCCCTCTCCCTCTCCCTCTCTACCCCTCCCTCTCTCTCCCTCTATCTCTATCCCGCTCTCCACTCACTCGCCCCTGTACCTCTCCCTTTGCCTCCCTCTCCCTCCCTCCTTCCCTCCCTCCCTCGCTCCCTCTACCTCCATCCCTCTCTCCCTCCTCATCTCCCTACTTCTCACTCCATTTCCGTCCCTTCCTCTCTCCCTCCCCCCCTTCCTCTCTCCCTTCCACCCATATCTACCTCTTCCTCTCTCTTTATCACTATATGTCCTCTCCCTTCCTTCGTCTCCCTCTCTGCCTTTCTCCCGCTCTCTCTCTCCCTAACTCCCTATCCCTCTCCCTCTCACTACCACCCTCCCCTTCCCTCCCTCTCTCCTCTCTCTCTCCTTCCTCCCCTCGCTCCCACCCCATCTCCCTCCCTTCCTCTCTCCCCATATCCATATCCATATCCCTCTCCCTCTCCCTCCATCCCTCCCACTACCTCTCTCTCTCTCTCTCTCCATTTCTCTCTCTCTCCGTCCCTCCCTTTGTCTCTTTCCCCTCCCTCCCTCTCTTCCAACTCCCTCCCTCCCTCTCTTCCCCCTATCCCTTTCCTCCCTCTCAACCTCTCTCTCCCCCTTCCTCCTCCCACCCTCTCTCCCTCCATCTCCCTCTCTCCCTCCTACTCACTCTCCCTCACTCCATCTCTTTCCATCTCCTTGTCCACCTCCAACTCCCCCACCCTCCCTCTCGCTCCCTCTCGCCATACTCCCTCCCTATCTCCCTCTCTCCCTCCCTACCTCCCTCTCTCTCTCTCTCTCCCTCACTCTACCCCTCTCTGTCTCTCTCTCTCCTTACCCCCTACCCAGTCTCCCTCTCCCTATCCCTCTCACCCTCCCCCTCTCCCTTTTCCTCTCACCCTCCCCCCCTCCTCCTCTCTCTCCCTCCCCATATCCATATCCATATCCATATCCCTCTCCCTCTCCCTCCATCCCTCCCACCACCTCTCTCTCTCTCTCTCTGTCCCCCGTCCCCTCTCTCTCCCTCCCTCCCTTTGTCTCTTTCCCCCTCCCTCCCTATATCTCTCTCCATATCCCTCTCTCTCTCTCTCTACCTCTCTCTCTCCCTCTCTCTCTCTCTCCCTATATCTCTCTCCCTCCCCCTCTCTCTCTCCCTCCCCCTTCACTCTCCCTCCCTCCCTCTCTTCCCCCTATCCTACCCTCCCTCTCTGCCTTCCTCCCTCTCTCCCTCTCTCCCCCACTTCCTCCTTCTCCGACCCTCTGTCACTCCATCTCCCTCTCACACACTCTCCCTCACTCCCTCTCTCGCCATCTTCTTGTACACCTCCCACTTCCTCCTATGCACCCCTCCCTCTTTCGTACTCCCCACCGCTCCTTCTCCCCCTCCCTCTCCCCTCTCCCTCCCTCCCTCTTGCTCTCCCTCACTCTATCCCCCCCCCTCTCTCTCTCTCTCTCCCTACCTCCTGCCCACTCTCCCTCTCCCTATCCCTCTCAACCTCTCCCTCCCTCACCCCCTCCCCCTCTCTTCATCCCTCCCTCCCTTCGTCACTCCCCTCCTCCCCCTCTCTTTCTCCCTTTGCCTCCCCCTCCCCCTATCTCTCTCCCTATCTCCTCTCACTCCCACGCTCTCCCTCTCCCTCTGCCACACCCTCTCACTCAGTCTCCATCCGTCCCTTCGTCCCTCCCTCCCTGCCTCCATCTCCCCATCCCCCCTACCTCCTTCCCTGCCTCCTTCCATCCCTCTCCCTATCCCCCTCACCCTCTCCCTCCCTCTTCCTCTCCTTCCCTCTCTCACTCCCTCCCTCCTCCAACTCCGCCACCCTCCCTATCCCTATGCCTCACCCTCTCACTCAGTCTCCATCCCCACCTCCCTGCCTCCCTCCTTCCATCTCCCCATCCGTCCCCCCTCTCTCTTTCCCTCCCTCCCTCTGTCCTTCCTCCCTCCCTCTCTCTTTCCCTCTCCCTCTGCCTCTCCCTCTCTCACTAGCATTATGTTTCATAAATAATAATTTTAATACCTGCAATAGGAAATTCTAACGCTAACATAAGGTGAAATATACATACTTCAAATGAAATAAATACAAACAAGTTTTTCACTATCATTAACATAATCACAATAATTATCATGATTGAAATAATTAAATATTTTAATGAAAAATATAATAAATATAATATAATATCCTCTTTTAAATTCTTTTTCAATTCTAACATTTTGAATATTGAAAAAATATCAAACATAAAAATAAAATTCATCAACGATATAAAATAAAATTAACACCAAAATATCAAAAAATTATATGAAAAACTGAGGGAAGAATAGGAAAGTTATGAAGGAATAATATATAGAGAGATTATTTTGAAATTTTTATGAGTTTAAGAAGAATCAGACAATATACCGACTTTAAAATGGGAAAAATATAATTAAAAAATATATATTTAGGTATTTTTAATATATTTTTAAAATCAAATTATAACAGTGAAATTCAAAATGCGATTATTTTAATTTAGAAAAATTTGAAAGCACATGAATATTTTCACACGTTACAACACCAAAATGCAAGAAAATGAAGTGCGTTGATGATTTTGATTTGCAAAATTAATAACGTTGAGAGAGGACATTCAAATATGTTGAAATAATAGAATATTTTGTATAATGATATTAATGGTGAGTTTTCTATAATGGAAAGAGATTCACGAACAAGCACACTTGTCCGCACATTCCAAGTTCTGGAAGATAAGGCTTCATTGCATAAGGACCGGTTAGGCGTGCATGGACGTGTACGTGTTTGATGTATGAATATACATGGTAGTAAGAATATCCCCATCGGCCCGATGAAACACAAGAAATATGGTATCCACTATGCAATAATAGATGGCGATATAAGGGGCTGGACATTGCTGGTAGTTATCAAATTTCTAATATATTAAAAAATCTTATGAAAGAGACAGAAGCAGTGAACCAAACGCTAAAGAGTATGAAAGAGGTAGAAGATAAGGAAGCAAGGATGATCCAAAATGGGCAAGACAGTCCTGTGGACTGGCATGGAACGCATTATACAGATTATGCAAAATTATCGATTGCAGTTCTGGTAATAATATTGCAGATATTATTGCAAAAGTATCGATTGCAGTTCTAGTAATGCCTATGCCTAGTGGGGCAGGCATTAGTGGACAGATTGAAATGCTAACATTGTAGACACCGGAACAAATATCATGTCCCTCTTAGACTTACCATATGATGATGGGGCCGTTTAAGATTAATAGTAAAATCGTCTGATCAATTCTGGTTGTTGTCTTCAATTGAAACCCATTAAAACCACTACGGACGAAAGATATCACAATAAAATATGGGCAAATTCGCTTGGTTCTTCTTTATGTAAAAGTAATAGAGAACAGACCATATTTCCGTTCTACCCAGATATTCAACAGGGAAACTTTCTTTACTTAAAATTTATTAAAAATATTACCCACTAACCAACTTTGTTGATATGATCAATTAATTTCTCTGCCTTTGCTGAAAAGAAAATTAATTATTGTATGGAATCAAAATTAGTTACAGATATCAACAAATGTAGTAACAAAGAGGTAAGTTCTATTCTGTTTTTTGAGAGTTTACAACTTAGAGAGCAACTGAGGACCCAGAAACAAAATATTGAACATCGATATTAAATCCTAAGATATGATGGGGAGAATTGAACTAAGGGCATCCATAAATATTTTTGGCATGATTTTTGAAGTTCATCGAAAAAACTTTACGACAATTAGTGGATTCGAAAAAATCAATGGAGATCGCCTTAAATAATCTTCATCGTGATTCAATAAAAGGCTAGTAAAATAAATCAATTCAGTTCCCACATACCCAAAAACATATGTTCCTAGATGCTGTCAACACAACTTAAAACCCTGTCCATATGCTCCTAAAAAAGGTACCCATTAGAGAAATTAAAAGAAGCCTTTAACATAGGGGCTCAACTAATTTCAAAACAAAAACCTAAGAGGAGGTTGGTTTATTGAGACTAACCTAACAAATGACAGGTTAACGTAACTAAAATAAATAGCAACGAGAACATCACAGCGAGGCTAGAGTTTATTTTAAAAGAAAAGCAGTAGCATATACATAGTACCTAGAGTAACGATTTCATTTATTCAAGGAAGAACACAGCAAGCCTCCGCAGCTGTAACAGCCTCATGCAGGAGGATCCCACCGTCGATGGCAACAGATCAAAACAAAATAGTTCCTGTTGCATAAAAAAGAAAAAACCTCCAGTCAATGATGAAAAACTAGGGCAGATTAAGCTTCTGAACGAATCTACACAAAGATGAACATTGCGTAGAAAGACTCAGATCAACATTGCGTATATTAGATCATAGAACTTGCGACCAAGAAAGCAGAAGAGGACCCACAATGTACATAACAGAGAGAGTAAAAAACGAGAGAGATTAAATTTAAGATCAGATCATAAATATTTACAAAAAGTAAAAGAAGAGAGAGATACATACATCCATTGACAAAGAGCACAGATCTCCATTTTGAACCAGTCAACCATTTTCGAGGTGCAGTCCAGTCCAACTTCCTCCATTTCACACATACACTCTACGGGCGGACTGCCAGATATGCCACTCTCCCACTATGAACCTCTACAACTACCACCATCACTCCCAGTTCTTCCAACGTGCTTCAGCTTGAAAATAAGACTTTGTAACAATGTTTGATATATATAGAGGCACTGACAATTCTTAAGAAGACTCTGTAACAGCTTGAGAATTCTTTGACAATGTTTGATATATATAGGCACTTTTCGATCTCTTCACAATGTTGTTAGAACTGACGCTTGAAAAGAAGGCAAGGTAACAAACTTTAGAATAGGCGCGCTTCACAAAGCTTGAAAATATCTTCCTTACAAACTTGAAAATATCTTCCAGGTTGTGTAACAAACTTTTAATGAAAAGGAGTGGTAGCATGAAAAATATCTTCCTTTAACGGATATAATAGATGCTTCTAGGCTTCCTTGCTTTCCTTTAACGGATAGAATGGATGCTTCCGGGGGCGGCCACATCTACTTCAACGGATAGCATAAAAGAAGTGCGCCCACATCTACTTTTAAAACATCTTAAAACAATGTGCAATGTATGCTTTATGCAACTAAATCAAGAGCCATTTTTATTTGCAAAAACTCTTTTAATTAGTACAATTACGTAATAAGATTTAAGACTGTGTACCTGGATGGTCGTATATATATAACATTATCTATTTGCTTTTTATTTTTAAATATAGAGTTTATATGCTTATTTTTAAATTACACCTTCATTTTATCTTATTATGAGTAATTTTAATAATCAATTTTATATCATTAAATTAAAAGGTTAAATTTTGATATTATAGTTTATATTTCAATTTATAACCATTTTCATTAATGTAAATATAATTATGTAATGTTATCGTTTAATTTCATTATTAATATTATTATGCAATGTTATTTTTTAAACAAATATCTTATCTTTACAATCAACGTGAAGTATTTTTTAATTCTAAAATTTAGCTTATTTTTATATTATTAAATAAATAAAGTTTTTGTTTTTAAATATATTATAGTCTAAATTTTTTGAAATGCATATTGTTTTAGAGTGAAAATTTTGAAAAAAAATTATACTTCTAAATATTTGATCTTTCTTGCATTTGAACTTGGAAGGAATTACAAATTTCATACATTTTGAGCAACACACTAATACAATGTTTTAACTACAAATTTCTATTTTCAATTTTCAATTTACAAATTAAGAATATCCATGGTAAATCTAGATAGCTAAAAATATTTTTAATTGCTTTTTAAAATAGATATATGTTTAAATCATATATTACTTCTCTTACAATTGATAAAAATTATAATAATAACAATTTTAAATAAAGTTAAAATTTGGGTATTTTTATGATTTTTTATAAATCTTGGTAATGTGAGATGTATGAAAACATAAGTGTCATGCCCACAAATTAGACCAATAATTCAAGATTCCTTGTCAGTGTGACACCAACATGTTCCCTCAACAATGACATGACGAACTTGCGAGTGCTTCACTTACACTATGCCTCTAAGCTTATACTTTTGTTATACATTTAGTTAACAATGTTTAGTGGAATATAACATATAACCAAATCACATCTACGATTGCTCTTAACTTCAATCTTGCATAAACATAACATGTAATCATACTATCTTCATGAAACAATAAAGTTGCACCGAAATGTATAAATCAACATATACATGTGATACAAGTATGCACGAATACAATGTGTATGGAATGGTCCTCATACAATTATAAGAAATAAAAATCCATAGTGTACTCCAGGATTGGGTGTGGTTTATCAAACCCACTCTCTCACAAATATAAAACATTATGAATCAAATGTGAGCCTTCTCAATACTTGAGCATGGATTCTCAAGTCACCCTAAAATGAAATAAAATGTTTGCACAATTCTTCATTGTTTACTCGAGTACAACTTCCCAAGCCAACCACAAGATAAATTTGAATCCATACTCGACTCACCCTACCTAACAGATTCTAACCTAATGTGAGTATTGTAGCGAATTATTTATACTAGACCTACAACAACTTGAAACACCTCCCAAATTTATCTACACAAAGAACGTGTTGGTGACCAGTATCCGAACTATACAAAATAGTTCTAAATAGTCTACCTCTCAAGGAACATATCAATCGTCTCAAAAGGACCTCATAGTTAACCCTCAATTCATAATGTGGGTTATGATTCACTGTACTGTTTTACGTTTTGCAAGTGTATATTTTTTTTCTCCTCCAAATTCCAACCATTATGTATAAATACCCCCTCCAAAGGGTGGCAGGTGGACGGTAAATGTTTGTGAGCACTAGCCACACCTGGATCTAACAATTCAACTTTGAAGTATAACAAAACCCCAATTTAATGTATAAATAGGTGCACACAAGTAGCATCACCTAGGCTGGCCTATTAATCTTGCCATTTACCAATTGGCTCGACTCATAGTGTGATCATCTCATGATGCCATTGAATAATATGTACCACTATGAACGCACATTGTGTGCCATGATCATTGTATTTACCTCTTCCTTGGTTCCTCATGCCACCCTGATGCCATCATGCCACACAAATCTAGTGACTCTTTTAATTTCGTAGTCAAATCTCATGTATTCACCATGTCTTGGTCCATCTAATGTCTTGTTTTTCCTCATTGATCCCATATCAAGGGTGGAAGGTGGAAGGTCAAGTTTTGTGTCCCTTGGTCGCATTGTAAGCAGACACTCTAAATTTTTTATGTAACAAAACCACCATATAATATGTAAGTAGGTGCACACAAGTAGTGGCACCCATGCTGACCTATGGGTCATGACATCTCCAATCTTGGTTGACTCATTATGCCATCATCCCATAATTTCATTGCACCACATGTGTTCGCATGCATACAATTCATGTGCCATTCTCCTCATCTTGTCCTCATATTCAATCCATCATGCTAGATTGAGGTAATTGTTCCAAATTCATCCCATGACTCATATAATGTTGCGGCCTCATTATGGTCCCATCCCAAGTCCGAACGATGTCTTGGTCCATCTCATTTCTTGTTTTGTCTCATGTCCCGATACCATATCAAGTGTAAGTGCATTTTTTCCTATTGTGACTTCCCCCCTTCACATGTGTGCTCATAAAAAATGGTGTAGGAGAGTAACCCATGTATTCTCAACACAAATCAACATCTCAACTCTCCATTTCATCCCATCATGAGAAAATTTACAAACGTTACGGCTAATTTTACAAATACTATGACACACATTCCTCCATGTTCTTTGTCTGAGTTATAGTTGAGGAACATACGTGGACCAATCATAGGAGTGTTAAATCATTACACACTCACTGTCACGTCTCTCATACCCAGCTTCTTATCCACATAACATTGACTCAAATATACTTTACATTATGCACCAGATAACATCCATAATTTTTCTGTTGAATCAATTACAAGTTCATAATTTTATCTGGTATATTAATTTCTCCTTAGTAATTATAGGCAGTAGTGCGAAGATAAGAATTCCCATGAGAAATTTCCTCAATTCTAATCAGTCAACCTAGTTGACTTACATATATATTTCTCAGGTCAGTTCTTCAGAGTTTTGTCCAACTCTAACTGACCAATAGACCCTTCCTCAAACTTTCCATTTTGCAAACCTTATAGACTTTCCAGCATCTATAATTATAAAGTTTCAGCATCTTTGTATAGAGGCATACATCCACATATACATCTATCTATATCATTTAGCCTTCGTTGCTTCAACTACTTTTTCAGCAGTTTATATTGAAGGTGGGTAGATGCTCTTTTCCCAGTGTTTCAATATGCTTACAATCTTCCCTCACACACACTTTTATCACACAAATAGATTTTCAATAGGACTCTTCCCTTAATTTATTGTTACAAATATTCAACCTATTTGAAACTTTGGTGCATATTAAACTCTTCCATTGGAAAACTAGGATATAGATCCTCTTGCTTCAATCAAATGGAAATAGTGAATATTGAAATTGATAGTTTAGACTCCCTAATTTCAGATCCTCGTACTTAGTTAGGATTTAACTTCTGGTTTCAAATATTTAAACTTCCATGTAATAGAACAATTTAAATTCTTAATTCTACAATTCTTTCCATTGTAGTACAGCTGATATACTAAACCCCATACTTCTATCACAGACTTAGTTGTTTCCTACTTGCTGTTATTGGTTACAGCTTTATTAAAAGGTTCTGTTTATACAACACATCAACTAAGTTTTTCATTCCAAAGATAGAAAGCTACAACTTGAATTTTTCTATTAGATTAAACATTCAGATTGATTTATCATCTCTAACCTTTATTACTGCAATGTACAAATCCCCAGAACTAACCCCTTGGTTTTTATTTAACTATCTCCTTGCTATTAACATACTGAATTTTCAGCTACTAAACCTAGCTTGTAATTGCATGAGGTACTGAACCAACATTCAATCTAAAATTTAAATAAGAAGTTCTAACAGAACAATGCATATAACCTTGATATACTTAACACAGATATAATTAATACAGTCATAAAATAATCTCCAAAATTATGCATGCATACCGCTACTATGACCAGTCCTCCCAACCTTAGAGTTCGTCTATCTCCAGAACTCACCCCCGAGCTGAGATCCTCCAAGAACAGACTAACCTCAATCTGTTCTGGAGCAGCTTATTTAAGCTATGTTTTCCCCAAAGCCTGTTTCCAATTCTGCGTCCAGAATTTCAGGATGCTTTATTCCTGTTTGCCTAGGCTTCCCTTATTTAGGGACTTTAAAGCTGCTTTCTTCTTTTCCAGCTTTTCCAACTTTTTACCTCTTCCCAACTACTTTCCTCATCATTGGGGAATTTAGATTTTTCCTCAAAAATCTAAATTAGAAATAATTTCTTTCAAGGATTTTTGAAAGATTTTGGGAAAGTCTTTACCTTTTCCATAACCTCATGGATTAGGCATGTGATCTCAATTTCTCATTTGGTCATATTGCATACACAATATTTTATTTATTTTTCATAAATAAATAATTAACCACATCCACACAAATAATTATCCATTGGGGTCCACTCCCCTTTGGATTTATATGCAAATGTCTACTTTGAAAAGCATAGAACTTGGGGGTGTTACATATTCCCCCTCTGAAAACAAACACCGCCCTCGGTGTTGACAACTATCTACTTAGTTTATTTTGAAAATAAAGATGAATGCTTTTCCATCATCTCAGCTTCTCTTTTCCATGTAGCTTTTTCAGCAATAAAGTGCTCCATTGCACCTTTACTCTAGCTACTGTTCAATTTCGCAATTCAATTTCTTCCCGCTCTCAGATTTGAAGCGGCTCTGGAAGGAATTCCTCTTCTGGTTCCACCTGAATCACATTCCAATCAATAATGTGAGAAGCATCATGTACAAAAATTATTATTTTATTTTCCAACAAGGAGACATGAAACACATCATGAAATTTAATATGCAAGGGTAAGGCTAGTTTATAAGCCATTAGTTCCCCCCTTTCCAACACCTTCCTCGGTGTTACACTTTAACGTTGATTTTTTCAACTTTGACGAAGATTTCTTCTTCGTCCTTGCTTAGTTTCCAGCAGAGTACTCTCCTGCTTCCACTCTATTCACTGATGCCTTATGCAGTTGATTTTCTTCCTACTTCTTTGCAAGAGGACTGTCTAGAAAATCTTTTATTCCGTTCTTTCTGTCCACAATTCATACCAATGTAAGTACTATCGGGTACATATAATTAATAATCCACAATAACGTTCTTAATTTCAATAATTTTCAAGGAATTTAGTTATTAGTCAAACTGTTCAGGTTCATAATAGTTTAGTGCACTTTTAGTACACTACTTATCCTTTCTTGTTTTTTTTTTTCAGTGAGATTCTTTCCTCACGCAAACTTGGTCCAGTTCAGTTTTTCTTGATTTTCTAAGTGATTTATCTGCACTTATCTTCACCCTTTTTTCTCCTTGTTTCCAGAGTGTACAATTTTCTGTTACACACTTGGCTAAACAATTTTACAACTTTTCATTAGTACTCATAAATGAAAGAAAACAACTGTATCATATGCATGGTTATGCTTACCATTTCTCAGTTCATAGTTGTACTTTGAGTACCTTCTCATTGTTTTCTTTTGTTAGCAAATCAATTTAATTATTAATAACCAGACTCGTTAATAATGTCTATAATTCAATTCTTACTTCACACATGAAATTTTTTTCTCTATCCTCTTTTATGAATTGTATCCACTAGTTCAAAACTTACGTGAATAAATTTGGATCCGATGGGTTTCCCCCACACCCAAGTCCAAATACAGCTCATCCTCTTTTCTCCCTGTATGTAGCTGTATGATTCTACACTATTTCCTTGTCTTTGAATTTAAGACTCAGGAAAATTAAATTTAATAAAATTTACACCAACAAAATTTTATAATGTGAATACATGTTTCTTTTATAGTGATATATGTAATTACTATAACTCATCACATTCACAAGTATTAGTACTTGATAATGTCAAAAATAAATTTGACACAGTTTCCCCTTTTTTCAAAGAATCACCAGAACTTATGCATTTACTTTTAATTGTATGTTCATGCTTTACAAATTTCAATGATGATTCACCAATTTTATCTATATGTGAATTTCACTAATCATTAGAAATCAACCCATAGTTTATATAAACAACACATGGTTTCTAATAAAACCCAATTACAACCCAATACCATGGTTCATTTGATAAATGGATTATAATATATTGAGGAAAATAATTGTGCTCCATTAGATTCTTATCTATGCAAGATAATTTTCATAATTATTTTTCCTTAAATTAAAAAAAAAACAATTGTTAGGTTTTCAATTTTACCTAGCTAACTCACCAGGGAGATTTTTTTTGATTTATTCCTTCATTCATTCATTCAATGTAATTAGTCCACATTTCACTATTTAATATGAAATGGTCCACCATTACTAAACCAATTAATTATTAACCCAACTATTTAAACTGTATTTATAGTTCATATTTAAGTTTACCACTTCATTATTTTACATGTATATGAACTAAAATATGCTCATTACAAAATACTTTAGTCATGACTTAAATATACATGACTTGGAAATCATCCTGGTAACTTTACCAAATACCAACATCCAATGTTTTCCTTTAAAAAAAATTCCTACTCCTTTAACCATAATTAGAGTAATAATATTCCAGTCATATGATTAAATATGGCATTCCACTTTACTTATAAACTTTTAAGGTGAATTCACTTTCAATTTTCCCTAGTGAATTAGTCCTTCTCCCTTAATCTTGTGGGTATAAAGTTTTTCTCATCTCGTCCCTTTGAGATATCGTAGGATTACACTTTCATTAAATTTTCCTACGTACATTTTATTTTTATAATCTCCTTAGTCACACTTGGATATAATTGAATTACAAGTCTTTTAATACACCAATATTGATGCCCTTAATATAATCTTTACTTTTATCACCACTTCATATGAATAATCTATTCATATCTCGTAAGTGTTGAAACCTTGTTTTCATTTTTTTTTTTTTTTCTATTCTCCAAATCCATAGGTGACTAAAATATATGTATATATATATATATATATATATATATATATATATATATTCTCCCCCCTCAAAGTCATAAACCTATTTTTTTTTTTTTTTAATATACATGTCATTTTTAATTATCATTACCAACAGGTAATGGTTCTAACTGTCAACATTTTCCTCTTTGACTAATATATATTAGTTTAAATTTATACCATCACCATAGGTATGCTTAATTAAATGAATCCACTTCACTTGAATTATGTTCCTTTTTATCTATTGTAAAATTTACCCTTTTAAATTTTCATCCATTTAATCATTAACCAACTCTACATATGAATTTTTCTTTTAAAATTCCTTAACAATCATTCTATATATATACTAAGTCTAAATTTCATATGTCACATACGAAATTATGTGTTAATTCAAAGCCATTATAATAATTATATATATCATTATTATCCCAACTTTCGACCTTGAATATTTATTTGTTACGTGGACTTACACTTACATAAGTGCTTGTAATCTTTCTCGTTTCACCTCTTCTCTTAATTCATTATGTACATTTCTAGTTGGAATGATCATCCAATTGTCCAACCTCATTTATAACATTCTTCTTAGAGATATTCTTTCTCGATAATAATTGTGAAACCGATAGGTTAGCTCGTCTCTTTTTATAATTCACTTCACCTGCCATGTTACACATCGACATCTAGTCATAACTTAATAGGGAGTTATGTTTCACAACCCTCACACGATATTTTATGTTTCTATTAAGTTCTTCATTTTCCATAATAATATGCCATCCTTTTACTGATCATTAATAAAAGTACTAGATAAGAAACCCATGACATCAACTTAAGATTTTAAAATCTCCTTTTTAATAACAAGGGTTTATTCCTTAGCTTGTATGGTAGTATTCCTAATTGATTTCCTAACCAAAAAGGTTTCGTATACAACTACTATGTATATATACCATTCTTGGGCTTAGTGCTATGTATACAGGATATAATCCTAAATTTCTATAGAGTTAACGGTTCCAACTTTAAATATCTTCAACGGATTTGTGTAGTCTATCAAAACTTTTACATTAGTTTCACATAACACCTTACCTTATTCAATTCATCCTCTACATGTATAACCCTCTTTTATAACTTTATTAACCTAACTTAATCTTCTTCTTTTTCTACAACGTTTATACATTTGAACTAATTATCATTAGTTAGGTTCCTTAACAATTTAATTTTCTAAATATACCTAACCCATCCAAGGTACTTTACTTTTCTAATCACCATACTTCAGGATTGGCTTAAGCAATAACACCTATTCATGTTTTTAACCCCCCATACAATAACATTCTTCTGCTCTCCTAAGTATATAATTCACCCATTGTTATAACTTTATATTGTACCTGAATTAGAATTTTAGAATTAAATTGGAAATGATAAAATATTTTAAGTTTCATTTCCCAATTTCATTAACGCCATATGGGGCATTGTAGGTAGGGAATTAACCACTCATTTACTTCGGGCCCGAGAAGATTTTACGTGTTGTACTTGCCCTTCCAAGTGTAATTGCCACATTTTGAAACCTATTTCAAGACCTCCATTTCTTATGGAAAATTGAACTATTACGATCTTCATATTACATCTCTTAACTTTTTCCTTTCAGTCAATCACGAAAACGATTTCAATAGTACTTAGCTACATCTATTCACATTTAATCTTCCAGAAATTAATAAATTTTGTATTGTGAGAGAGTACACGTTCCTATTGGACATCGATCTCTAGTCATCGATCCTGGCGATGTGGATTGAGATCATGCCACGTTGATGGATGAGATTTACTAGGGTTTTTGCAAATGAACCGGGTTTAAAATCCTGAATTTCATTCACTCCTCTGTTTGGTTCCACAGAAGGCCATCCTTCTTTTGATGGAAATCTTTGCAGAATGCCACACCATTTGACGACCTACAACAGTCCAAAATTTATGGGTATGGCCACCTCGTGCATTCCCAGCTCTGGTGTGTTGGAGACTTTACCCACACATTATTTTTCTATCGTAATTTTTTTCGTTTTCTGCTATCCATCTTTATTTCAATTTAGCAGGTATTCTAAGTTTCTGTTATTCTAGATATTTGTTCCGAACCAGGAAATAGAGTTTCATTTCTCGAATTCTTGACAAGAAATGAGGTAATCGTTTATTTCCCCATACTGTTCTAGCTTACTTGTTAGTTCCACTAATGATATTTTTCCTCACTTTTCACTTATAAAATCTGTCGTTCTCTCTGAACAGAGTTTCTCTGGCAGTTTTTATTAATGTCTAGTTCCTTTGGTTTAACAGTTGTAACATTTAAGTTATTATTTGTTCAGAACGACTTCTAGGTTTTATTCCAGTCATTCTTTATTGTCTCATACGCTTATATATCTCTTTAGATATCCTCTCAACCTTGAAAAGTCACTTTGAATTAGATTCCAGTGAAGGTTTGATTTCTTAATCTCTGGTTTTATTTTAATATTGTATTTATTTTCCACATAGGAACAAAATGGGATTTGTCCAAGTGAAAAAGGGAAAGCGAGAGATATGAAATTAATTCCTCCATGGATCTCACAGCTATAGGTTTCCCTCTCATTCTTCCTTTCCATTTTCACATTTATTCCTTATGGTTTCATATTATTAAAATATACACTAACTAATGATATTTATGTTATGGATGCAGGTATGTAAAGGACTTTCCTTTCCCTCTCAAATCATTTTATTAATTGTACATTGGAATGGCTGCCAAAATAATATCGGACCCCTTGTTTTACCCCGGCTGGTATTTCACCCACAGGAGACCTTCCACATTTCCCTTTTGCATAAAAATTGGGGAAAAATCTTTCCCATTGTATTGATAGTGTTCACAATCAAATCTCCTTTGAGACTTTTATTGAAAGTTTGAGTCTGTAATAATTTCTAAAATTTGGACATTACCAATTTCTCCAGTTTATCTTGAACCGGTTTCTATTTATTTTATATAAAATTGCATTTTAAAATGTTTAAAATGAGGTCACAGATTCCACTACCTCTATTGCTTCTGATATATAGAGAAAGCATTTTTCTATTCTCAATTTATTTGCGATATAAGCTTGCTGGTAATCATGGGCATTACAGTTATTACTGTATTTTTCCTCGTATATTTATTAACTCTGTTTCGGTTAAATTTTTTTTTTTTTTTTAGGAAACCTGCTAAACATATATAGATATGTCTATTCTCAATATCAATTCTTCGTAGACATAAAATTTCACAGGCATGCCCATGTTCAGTATATCAAATTTCTAGTTTTTTTTTTTCTTCTGTTAACTTCCTTTATATATATTCGAATAGTTATTGAATATAGATCCCATTACTTAACAGTTTTTCTTAACTTCTGAGTATGTTATAGCATCATTTCTCACCTTGACATGATTCATGATTGCTTTGATGTTTTTGGGCACCCATTCCTACAGACTTGGACAAATTCACTTAAAAACAGTGTAAAAATCCCCATACGCGACTATGCCCGTACTTTTCCGCGTGTATCGAGTCCAGCTAGAATTTTCCACGTATGCCATTAAAATGATTAAAAATATATATAAAAAATCCCTAATTTCGCGCTGGGTTGATGGTTACTCAGGTAGTTCAACCACCCCAGCCCGTGGCCAACTGTTTCCAACTGCTGAAACTACTTGGAGGGACTATAAAAAGCCCTCATGTGTATGGCCTAAAGGAGAGAGAGAATTATTGATATTATACTCTGTTGGTATTCCCTATCCAAGTCTGATTCCCCGTGCCTCCTGCACTTTCCCAGTTCATTATAGGAAACCCTTGTTTCCTTGAGATGCTCATCTCCTTATATGACATCTCGTATGCACCAGTTTGGAAGGAGTCTTAGCGAGGCAAGGGCTGGACGGATCCGGATGACGGTCTGCGAAGGTCGTGGAAGGATCAGGTGATCTCTCCACTCGTTACTTTTGTACATGCTATTTATAATACAGAAGTACCATGCTGTTCCCGAAATAAACGTGTTAGTGTATGCTTATATGTATGAGAATATTTGTTATTTAAGCATTCATTATGATTTATCTGATGTTTTATATGAATTTCACTAACATTTAGAGTAGATATATGCTATACAACCAGTTCTTCGTGCTTGTTTCTTCTTGTCTTTCAGGTTAAGAAGGAAGGACGGTTGCTGGGGGTTTGAACCCTGCGGGATCTTCTTCAACCGTAGGACCTACGGGTAACTTTCTCATTCTACTCTATTTGGTTTTTCTGAACGTGCATGGTTGTGTGAGTCTCTGTTAAGTAGCATGCCCCTGCTCTGTGGAGGTTGTAACCCAACGAACCTCTAGGGTGAAATTCCCCGAAGCAGAACTGGCGACTCCGCTGGGGATCACATTCTTGTGATTCTCCTGTTGGGTGGCTTCAGCTGTTTGGTAGGATCCCAGTAGTTTTAACTTTCATTTGCAGTCCAGCTTACTTTCTTGCAGTCAGTCTGAAGTCCTGGTGTCTTTTCCAGGCTTGTCCTTTTTGTTTTTTCATTATTTACCTTTGCATACGTGCTTTTTTCTGCACACAGTCTCGTATACACGCAAGTTTGTCTAAAGTAACCTGCGTATACGCGAGTTTCCCTTAGCACAGACGCGTATGCACGCTGGTTGCATAATTGTGAAGTAGCGTATACCTAGGCAGATTTTGAATTTTTGAGTTTCCTGACTTTTTGGTCCTTTCTGGCTGTGGAGACTATTTCTACAGTGTCTCTGTACTCACTGGAGTGTGAAGGAAGTGGTTTCATGTCTGTTCTCTCTTTCGTTTGATTGAAAACTGGTCTTTTTGGAAAAGTGTTGTTTCTGGTGCTGACACTTCTGGATTGAGTTCCAAGATCACTTTCTGAGCATTCTTGGCTGTTCTGCTTTACCAGAACAGAGAGCTTTTGCTCACTTACTTGCTCCTATCTTTGTGTTGTGCTTCACATTGCGATTTTTTCTTCGTTTTTGATTGGTTTTCTTGAGTTCCATAGGTTAGGTTTTGTTGCAACTTTTGAAGAACTTTTCTTGCCTCTTTGGAGTCTTTGTTTGTGACAAGTTTGCACTATTTGTCTAGACTGAGTGGCTGAATTTTCTGGTCTTCTTTTGCTCTTATTGATCTTGCTACGAGTTAGCCTTATAAGGTTTGGGAGCATTATTGAAGTTTGTGCTTGGAATTCGGTCTTGTTTGGTTTGGATTTTGATAGTTGTGCTTGGTCTTTTCGAGCTCTTCCTTTATAAAACAAAAAAGCTCAAAAAACATTTGCTTTGCTTTTTGTTTTTTCATTTCAAAGGCTTAAAAACATTTTCACTTGTTATTTGCTTTTGTTGTTGCATTTTCATTTTCGTTTGCTATAACTTTTGAAGCTTTTGTGAGGTTTCTTGCTTTTAGTTTTTGGCTTGATTGTGAGGAGGAGTTGTCATTTGATTTCTTCTTCTTGTTTTTAAGTGTTCTTGGTGTCCTCATTTTAAGAGTTCTTGATTTCGAGAGCTAGGATTTTGGGCAACCAAAGAAGAAGTTAAAGCTGAAGGACTTTTTGGGAATTTCACTCTGCTTTAAGAGATTTGCATCTTAGGATTTGCATGCTTGTAGTCATTTTCATTAGGTGCATTTAATCATTTAGTCAATTTCTTAGTTTTTGTGAGTGTGAGTTTGCTATTTGAAAAGAAAAAATACAATTTTTAGTCTCATAGAACCTGTATAGAGATTACTCTTCGTCGAAAGACAAAGAACTGCATTCGCATGTAGTTAAGCTTTTATTAATTTCTTTTGCTTCAAAAACACCATATGTTTCATCTCCATATCCTTGTGACTTAATATAACAACCCTTAAAATCAGCGATTTAATCTAAAATCAACTAGCAAGTTTTTCTAAGTGTCAATCACCAACTAGCTAGGTTGTAGGGCCTTGGAATAGGTGAGTGGAGAGTTAACTCTCCAAGGCCGCTCAAACAAACATAGAAGTTGATTAATTGAGCGAAATCAAACTCCGTGAGGTGGACTGGGAAAGCTCTCATCCGAGAGTCAAGCGCGAGGGGAAGTGAAGGTTGAGAAGAGGGATACCCCCCCTCCGATTAGCTGAATCAGACCTCAAGACCGTTCCGCCCAGCTTCTGATACGGATTGGTGTCCATAGTTGCCACTCCTAGGTTCCACACAGGTGACTGCGGGGGGGAATACCCATGGTACCTGAGGCAGACGTCGCATCACTTTCAGTAGTACTTCTAGGGGGTGCCCTTGCGAAGCTTGGGTGCTTGAGCCGGCAAAGGCTGTCGTTTGGAGGTCAGCGTAACTGTTTCTGATACCTTCGCTAGTTGTTCTGGGCCCTAATCATCCCAAACTGCTTTTGGGAGGTCCTATACTTCGCTTGCTTGTATTTTGGTGTCCGGTCCTCATCACCCGGATCAGAAATACTTGGAGGCTGTTTTCTTGCTGTATCTCAGGGATTTTTATTTTAATGAGTGCTCTTTGCTCCTAGCTTGCCTAGATTTTCACTTTTTTGAGTCTAATTTAAAAAATCTATAAAAGTGGCTGATCAACCACCTCGACGTTCAAGGAGAATCCGGGGGTTATCTCCTGAGAGTCCAGAGCCTTCTTCGAGAAGGCGTAGGAGCGATTTAGCAGGTGGTTACCACCCTGTGGCATCTGACGTAGTGGAGAGAGATCCTCCACAAAGGTCTGAAGGTTTCGTAGTTGATTCTGGTGTCGGTCCCGAGAGGAGCGTTCCGCTCACCTCACGAGTTTTGTTTCCTCAGGAAGAAGATTTTCAGATAGAAGATATACCTGAGCCTCCTGCTACAGGCCCATCTCCTCTTCCTCCTGATTATCCGTTTGTTGTTCAGTACATCGGACCGGAGTCTGAGAGACCCCCGGATCTTCCGTATCATTCTTATCTTTTGATGGCCACGACTGGGAACGCGGCTTCTACCGTGAGTGCTGTAGGCATTCAGACTCATGCTTCTGTTGAAGCAGGGGCACTATTGCTTCATCTTTGATTGCTTCTAGCACTGCTGTGTTTGGCTCTGGGTTCACCCAAGCACATGCTTCTCATTCTGGTCCCTTTTATTCATGGATGTCCATTAGTGGAAATCCCTCTTTTTCCTTTTCCGCCGCTTCAGCTGGATCTATGCCCATGTCTAACATGGCTAGTGGATCAGATTTGTTTCAGGGTTTCCCCTTTGGAACTGGGCACATTCCTAGTTCCAATCCTTCTTTAGGGTCATTTCCTTTTACGTCCCAGACCCAGAGTTTCAACCCTTGGTCTCGGGGGCAAAGATCGACTACTTTCACGGGATGGAATCCTATGTTTACAACGGCTGGGGTAGGGAACCAGTTTTATGCAGGTCATCAAGGAAATTCTTCTTTCCCTTCGTCGAGTGCATATCAGTCCTTTTCTCCTCTATCTAATGCTTGGAACCCCTATCAGGGGCTTTCCTCTTCAATCAATACTTTAGCTGGGGGAACTGGTCTGGGCTTTGGTAACTCGGCGTGGGGAGGAGGTTCTTCTCCGTTTTCTACGAGTCCTTTCTGGCAGCCTGGTGCCTTATCAAATCCAGGCTACTCTTTTCAAAATTTTGGGAATCCATCCCCTCAAGGATGGAATCCTCAGGCTCCGCCTCGCTTACCTTTTCTGGCAACGTTAAACTTGCCAGATTTGTCGAAGTTGACTAATGACCCGATTCGTTATAGTCCGGGGTGGCCTCCGGTCCCAACCAAACTTCCTTCAGACATTCCAAAGTTTGAAGGTAAGAGTGGAGAGGATCCAGCGGACCACATTACCACTTTCCACTTATGGTGCTCTTCGAACTCCCTGATCGATGACTCGATTAGGTTGAGATTATTTCAACGCACCCTAACTGGGAATGCTGCCAAATGGTATATCGAGCTCACTGGGGGCAGTTTCGCCACATTTGGGGAACTGGCTGTCACATTTCTAAACCATTTTCAGTTGCCTGTCAGATATGAGGCTGGGACCGAAATCCTAGCTAATTTTAAGCAGGATGAGGCAACTCACATTTCTGATCACATTTAGGAATGGAGGAGAAGGAAGAGGCTTATCAAAGCCCATATTCCAGGAGAATTCCTTCTCGAGTGGTTTTTGAAATCTCTGCAGTCAGATATTTCAAAGGATGTATCCCTATCTGGGGTATTTTCAGAGGAGCAGGCCATTTTTAGGGCCCAGCAATTAGAACTGATCTATTCTCAGTCTGGGGTACTTTATAAGTATTTTCCCAATGCTCCTCGCTCCAAATTGGATTTTTCGAAACCTAAACCTGGTCCGCATGGTGACGGGCTTGTTGGATCAGTCAATAGTGGTGCAGCCAACCTGCTTTGTCAATTGCAGCAGTTGTCTTTACAATCTGCTCCTTCTGGTCAGGCTGTGCCTGCTGATTCATCACCTTCCCAGTCTTTGTCCATAAATGTTGTCCAAACTTCTGATCCCAAAGGAAATCAACAATCTGATGGGAAGAAGAAGGGACGAAATAACAAGAAGAAGGGCAAGAACGGGAAGGGCAATGCAAATAAAACCAACGAGCGTGTTGGTGAGGGTCAAAAGGAGAAAAAAAAAGTGAAGTTTCCATGCAAGCTTTGTGCTCGAGACCATCTCACACACCTTTTCCCTAAAATTCAGGATGCTCAATGCTTGTTAAGCCAGCAGGTTTCTTCTAGTTCCCAGGCTGTGTTAACAAACCCTTTTCCCCAAGGGCAGCAATTAGTTGTTGGCGCGAACCAGAATCCTGGGGCTTCCTCCGGAGGTACCCAGGAAGGGAAATTCCATCGAACATTTTTATGATGAGTGCTCACGCGGATATCGCTACGAGATCCCGTGATTATGGCGGAGAGGAATCTTCGAAAGCTAAGGAAGTTCCTGATGCTACTAAGCTGCTTCACATTACGAAGCCAATTGTTGAGTCTATGCCTCGGATGCCCAAGGCATCTTCTAAGCGATCAACGATTAATCCGAACGCTAGGGCTGCCCAGAACTACTCGATTGTAGAAGATCTGGCGCAGAGTCCTTGTGATATGTTAGCTTTAGAGGTACTCCAGTCCTGTCCGGCTCAGCGCAGTGCTTTGCTCACTGCCATTGGGGCTATTGATCTGAAAAATTCTCTTCTGATTACTTTTGATATGAATAATTTTAAGAAGATACTTCCTCATCACATGGCTTTCCATATAAATCGTCGTATCGGAAGTGCAATATCTTTCGAACGGTCGTTGATGAGGGTTCTTCTACATGCGTCATGTCTCTCGCATGTTGGAAGACACTTGGATCTCACAAAGCTGTTCCATCTAGCACTGTTCTTACTGCGTTCGATGGTCATTCTCACAGACCCCATGGTATTGTCCCGGCTTTGCCCATCTGTGTTGGGGGCAAAACCGTTAACATAGAGGTTGAGGTAGTAGATGCAGCCTTGGACTACAACCTTCTGCTGGCGAGGAACTGGATTTATGAGATGGATGCTATTGCATCCTCATTATTTCGAATTGTATGTTTCCCCCACGAAGGGAGGATCGTTACAGTGGATCAACTAGACTGTCCTCAGGTAGACCTGAATGCGCCTTCTGACTCATCTGTCCCTAAGTTGGATAATACTAAGGCGCCTGTTGAGAATCTAGGAGTTGGAATGTATTCTTCCCTGACGGGTACTTTCGATCTTCCTCCCCCTACTGTGCATATTAATGCTATTTCATCCTCTAGGGCTCCTCTTCAAAGAGAGTTCTTTCGAACTCATTATTTTTCGGACCATTGGACCTTACCTTCCCCTACTGCCACATTAGCAGAAGGTCAAGTGGGTGGAATGGCATTTCTGATTTCTGCAGGTGAGATTGCATATCAATCTATTGTTGACACTGCAGAATCTACTCCAGCTCCTCTTTCACTGGGAGAGTTGGATGGTAATGTGGCTCCGGCTTGGACGCTTACTTCTTCTTCTGCCCAGGATTGTCTAGATACCACTCCTCCATCTGAAGAGGCTATCCTGGAAGCGATGACAGGTATAGATAGGCCGTGGGATGATTTGCATCATCGGTCTTACTTCCTACCTGACTTGAGCGAAGTCGAAACAAGTTTTCCAAGTCCTCAGTCTCCTGGACCTGTTCACCCAGTCTTGAGCCCCTTAGCACCAGCACAGGTTTATGCTGAAGGGAACATGGCTGTGATCTCTCCGACTATCCCGGTGAACATCTCCAGGAATCCCAACATTATCGAGAATGTCTTCGTTGGAGCTGAATGTTCCCATGAAGAGGTTCAAATCTATACTGAGCTCTTCAAAGAGTATAGGGATGTTTTTGCTTGGTCTTATGAGGAAATGCCTGGCATAGACCCATCTATCGTCCAGCATGAGATCAAGACGTATGAAAACGCTAAGCCGATCAGGCAAAAACTTCGTCCGGTTAATCCTAGGAAGGCAGCAGCTATCAAAGCTGAAGTTGAAAAGCTGCTTAAGGCGGGATTCATTTTCCCAGTTCCTCTGACTGAATGGGTTTCAAACCCCGTTCCGGTAGATAAAAAGCAAGGAACGATTCGAGTGTGCATCAATTTCAGAGACCTAAATAAGGCATGTCCTAAAGACAATTACCCCACACCATTCATCGATCAGATCATTGACGAGTGTGTCGGTAACGAGATTTTCTCCTTCATGGACGGTTTCTCCGGATATAATCAAATTACTATCCGTCCTGAAGATCAACATAAGACTGCATTTATTTGTCCCTGGGGTATGTTTGCATACAAGAAAATGCCTTTTGGTCTTAAAAATGCTGGGGCTACCTTTCAGTGGGCCATGTCTTACGCCTTCCACGACATCAAGAAGATTATCGAGGCATACTTAGATGATCTAGCTGCTCATTCTCGAAAGAGGATGGATCATCCTCGTCACCTCCGGCAAATATTTGAAAGATGTCGTTTTTATAAAATTCGATTGAATCCGAGCAAGTGTGTTTTCGCAATTACATCCGGTCGGCTGTTGGGATTTACTGTGTCTAGGGAAGGGATAAGGGTAGACCCCTTCAAGGTTGAGGCAATACTTCGGTTGCCTCCCCTGTCTTCAATCCGTCAGCTTCAAAGTCTCCAAGGGAAGTCTAACTTTCTTCGGAGGTTTATCGTTAACTATGCTGAGATTAAAAAGGGATATATGAGACTGTTGAAGAAAGGAGTCCCTTTTCTTTGGGACGACTATGCTCAACGCTCATTCGATGCCTTGAAAAAGGCATTGACCTCTGCTCCTTTACTAAGTCCACCCGATTATAGCAGAGATTTTCTTTTGTATCTGGCTACAGCAGAATCTACCATTGGTATGGTTCTGGTTCAGGAGGATGATGCTCTGGCTGAGCATGTTATTTACTACCTTAGTCGAGGACTGGTAGGACCTGAACTGCGATACACTCCGATAGAAAAATTAGCCTTAGCAGCAGTTCATGCTGTGCAGCGACTCCGGCATTACATTATTCTTCGCAAAACTTATGTCTTGGCAGCTGCCAATCCATTTCAGTTTGTCCTCAGCAGGCGAGTGATTGGGGGAAAATATAATAGATGGATTGTGATTTTACAAGAATTTGATTTAGAGTTCCTGTCTGCCAAATCCAAGAAGTCATTAGTCTTTGCGGAATTGATCTCCGAGTTGCCTTGTGGAGAGGAGATGATCTATGATGAGTCCTTTCCGGACGAACACTTGTTTTTGATCTCTCCACAAGATCCTTGGTATGGGGATATCATTGTATATCTCCAGACTGCGAAGTTTCCCTCTTCTTTTTCGAAAGATGAGCGTCGTAAGCTGCGTCACTTGGCCAAGAACTATCTGATTATTGGTGATGCTTTGTACCGTCGAGGGGTTGATTCAATCCTAAGACGCTGCTTAAATTTCGAAGAAGCCGAGGCTGTGCTCAATGATTCTCACAGTGGAGCTTGTGGGGGTCATTTATCAGGGCTTGCTACAGCCCAAAAGATTTTGCGTGCTGGCTACTTCTGGCCCTCGATTTTCAAAGATTGTATTGAATCGGTCAAGAAGTGTCATCCTTGTCAGGTGTATACTCGAAAAATGCGCTCTCATCCAGCTCCGCTTTTTCCAGTCGTTACTGTCGGACCCTTTACAAAGTGGGGTATGGATTATACTACTTGTAACCCGCCTTTGGCAAAAGGTCACAAGTACATTATCGTAGCAGTAGACTACTTTACGAAGTGGGTCGAGGCTATGCCTACTTTTGGGAACGATGGTGAGACTGCAGCTTTGTTCCTTTTCAACCAAGTTATCGCTCGTTTTGGTATACCTAGAGAGATTGTCACTGACCATGGCAGTCATTTTCAGAATAGTATGATGGATGAGTTGGCTCTCAAATTGGGTTTCCGGTAGGAGCATTCATCTCCATATTATCCTCAAGCCAATGGGCAAGTGGAAGCCGTGAATAAATCCTTGAAGACAATTCTTCAAAGGACAATTGATAAACATAGATCCAACTGGCATATTATGCTATATCCCGCACTTTGGGCATACAGGACGTCAGTGAAAACTGCAACTGGCTTTACTCCGTTTCAGTTAGTGCACGGGGTGGAATCCGTATTTCCCATTGAATGCGAGATTCCTTCCCTTAAATTAGTTGTTGAGCTTCTTCCTGACACTTCCAGTCTGGCAGAACGACTTCTTCATCTGGAACATCTCGATGAGCAGCGTCGGGATGCCGCCACGATGAATGAAGCACATAAAAACCGAGTAAAGGTTCAGTACGATAAGGCGGTTAAGCCTAGGGTCTTTTCGGAAGGTGACCTTGTTTTGGTCTATGCCCAAGAAAAAGATGCCTTGGGGGCAGGAAAGTTTAAATCGATGTGGTATGGCCCCTATATCGTTAAAAAATTCCTTAAGAAAGGAGCTTATACTTTGGTTGACTTCGAAGGGAACGAGTTGCCGGAGCCCCGAAATGGGCTCTATTTGAAGAAGTATTATGCTTAGGCTTCGGCCTGGCATCGTGCTTTTGTATATAGTAGTTTTTTCTTTGTACATATCTGATTGATTTTCGATTTTTGATGAGTTGGTGATGTTTTTTGATTTGCTTTGGCAGGTTGTGTTGGATGTTATGAGTCATTTTGGTTTCGCCGATGGTGCTAGTAGACACACCCGGAACTTAGCTTCCGCGGCTTGGGTGCTTCATTATCCTTCCGGTCAGCTGTTGGTATCAAGAGGGGTCTGCATTGGTCCTGCTTCCAATAATGTAGCAGAATACACTGCAGTCATTCATCTACTCTCGGAGGCAATATCTTTGGGTGTTGATTCGTTGGTAGTCTTCTTGGACTCTCAGCTGGTGGTGTCGCAGTTGAACAACACTTATCGGGTACGAGATCCATTTTTATTACGATTGTTCTTGAGGGTACGTTTGTTACAAAGGTCATTTCAATTTTTAACATTCATTCATATTCCTTGAGCTGACAATTGGTTTGCTGACTCATTAGCTAATCAAGCATTAGATTGGCACATTAATCATTCCATACAATAAATTTTTAATCATCAAAAACATCATACATTTGATACATTTATCACATCACATCAAATATCGCTGTATATATATCATCGGAGTGTCAAAAAAACTTTACAAAATTTGGATCCATAATCTCGTACAAAACTTGGGCTTATGCCCCATCATGTTCAGTCTCAAAAAAGAAATATACATTCATCCAATATATAATATCTACCTACTCCTAAGGACCCTGCCCAGAAGTCGTGTTCCTATAGAACGTAACTGCAGTGGCCACTCGGCGGAATAATCTAACCCAATCTCGGGGTACTCCTACCACCTGTCTCTGGATGGCTTCAGGCAAGTCCTCCATGGTAGCCATAGGGATTTGGTGGGTCAGTCCCTCCAAGTTTCTCTGCACGGCCTGGAGAGTCATGTGTGAGTCCACTGTCTCTGCCTCGCCCCTGCGACGCTTATGGCGCGGTAGGCCCTCAGGACGAACTGGTCCAACATCTGAAACATGATCATTTTTAATTGTCATTCATTATGAATCCAATCAAAAACATGTTGGTTTTTCATTTTTTCATACATATTTGAAAAAATCCAAAAAATTATATAAGTCAAAAAATTTTGAAACTTACCGACTGCTCTCCATGCTGTGCCAGGTGGAAGAACTAGATCCGGATCTCCACGAAAGTCCATCCCGGCATAGGGATAGTCGTCCACTGCGATGATCTATTCTCCCCACCACAGGAAGAACTCATCGTCCCACGTGGTCCGGGGTACCTCACTACCCCCCAGTCTCTTCATCATGTCTGCCCAACGGGCAATTCTTGGGTCCCGCGGGGTACTGATAGTAGAGATGACTCTGGGTCTCAAAGATGGAATCCTCTCAAAGAAGAATGTTGTCAAAATTGTACCATATCCAAAGTGTTTAGTCTTTGCTTGGTGAATAGAGGTCACCTGTTGTTTCATGTTCAGTATAAGGGCTGTGCACCAATCGTCCACATGAGTCAAACACTCTACAACTATACTCATTTGTGTCCTGGACGCCTGATGTAGTGAGGCAGATCCTGCCACTCTGCTGATGGTGAAAAGGAGGATTTTCATGTGAAAATCCCTGATATCTTTAATCGCAATCTATGTTCCAACCTTTTTGGAATTCTCTACACAATATACCTCGACATAATCTTCCACGGTTAACCCTCCCAGGGGCTTTACGTGCAAGTCTACTGGTTCTCCCTGCCGGGAGAGTCCAGTAATGAAATATATGTCTTCCACTTCAATGCGTAGTGGCATCTGATCAATAATGAAGCAATCCTGATCTGGTTCCCAGTAATTTATGAGCATTTCTAGCAACCGCACATTGCTTTTTATATTTGGCATTTTAAAGAATTTGAACAATCCGCAGTTTCGGAGGATATTTTGCGCTGCGCGATCTTGCATGACCTCTTGGTATATTGCGCTATGCTCACGTTCCCTCCATGAGATAGTCATCCTGAGAAATTTCATCAAATTATGCATTAGCCACGCTTTTTAAGTTTCGTACCTGCGCATACACGGTTTTTCCTTTGCACAGTCGCGTGTATACGCGAGTTTTCTTCATTAAACCCGCGTATGTGCAGATACGCAATTTTTAGCAAGGGTTTTAAAGCAAAAAATCGCTTAATTTTAATTTCCAAACGGAAAAAATGAATAAACAGGATGATTAAGGAGCCTACCTGAAGTTTCGCTGAGTTCCGACGGTCGGTTGTTCCTGATTTGACGAAAGAATTTTTTTGCTCCAGAGCACTTTTTCCAAATCAGCTATGCAATAATGAACCAAATGAGAGGTAATTTGTCTATTTATGGCTAAAAAATTGAAAATTTTCGCAAAATTTCCTTATGCCTATTTTTTCGATCTATCTTAAGCTGCATAACTCGATTGCTTGGAAGCGCCCAGTTTGGTATGTTTTCAGGTACATTTTGACGATTTTGAGATTTTTCCCGGTTTTTGATCCATGATTTCCGAATCTTCACGGCAGGTATATGATCTTCACTAGCATATAGGTTAGGGAAATCACTTTCCGTTGCATCTTGCATTCTAGCCTCCATACTGATCACTTGCCTTAGGGTCGATCCCATCAGGTCATGAGTATTACACCCATTTCACTCGCCGATTATTTAATCATGACTTGATGGTAGAGCCTTCCTTTACATGGGCTTCCTAGTTAGTTCCTCCCTATCACTTGTTGCCCATGTTGTGTTTTATGTAGGCTCGGGAGTCCTCTTTAGTCCCGCCATGTCTTATGTGTTGAAGCTTCATTCTTCTTCTTCATCACTTATCATTTTTTCTGGCTTTTACCCTAGAGGCTCCCTGGTGTCGTTAAGTTGTATTACTGCATTGCATATTGGCTACTTGTTTATCCTGGCCTTTAGCCGGCTTCATTTGGACTCGATGTTTAAGCCAACTTTTGACCTTGACTTTCTGTACAAGTTAACCATTGCATGCACTTAGCTATCATGACTTGACACCTTTGTACCCATGGATGGAACATTCCTCTGAGTATCACTTACCATTTTTTGCCACCTTGCATTGAGCATAGGATTGTTCCAATCCCAGGAACTAGTGCATCTGATTTCTTGATACTCGTTCTATCCATTGTACCATAGCATTCTTTTATTCTTTTTCAGGCTTATTATATGAAAAAGACAAAAAAATCAAATATAACAAAAAGAGCGGGAACGGGATGTATCTTCGTTATTTTGATGGCAGTACAGAGTCAGTTTGTCGCCCTTGAACAAAGAAAATATACTTATATATATTTCCTTCATTTGGGATGGTTTTAGTTTTGACCTAGGTTCAACCTTTACCATGTTTCACTTGTCAGTTCTCCCCTGGTTGGTTATCTCTTCCAATCATATGGAGAGTTTGTTTTGCCTCCTGCATGACAGACTTATACAGTGTCACTTTTTACTGCCATAGTCATCACGAGTCGTGCTTTTGTTCAAGGGAAGTTTAACCTGATTTGGCCATTCTACGGTGTCTCTTGACTCATTATTCAGTCGGCCTTCCCGGTCTTGTCAGTATCATGTTCTATCACATCAGATGTTTTGGTCTTCTGCTCGTGCTGGTTTGAGAAGGTCCCCATTGACTTCTTGCCGGTGGGTTTGTCTCTTATCGACTACGACACATTGCTCTGAGAGCAAACCTAGAGCCGCACCCTGGGCCTATTTCCATCATTGATAGGTGACCTTGTGCTCAGTATTTGATCATCATTATGGGTCTTTGACTGAGTGGTTTCCCCTGTGTTCAACGTCAGCACACATTATCACACTTGGGATTCGTGCAGTACCTTGATTTCCATTTGACCCTATCGGTGGATTTCTCGCCTCTGTGTCATCTTTCATTATTGGTTGGTTCAGAGGGTTTCTTCCATGCGCTAGCTTCATCTTGTGCATGTCGGAAACGTACTTCGGTTTTGGTTCCGTCACTCTACTTCGTCCGATTCCTTCCAAATCTTGGCCTGCGGGTTACACTCGCACTGTACTGATGTGGGATGCCTTAATGCCTTCCTTCCAACAGATATTTTCCCATC